>JACXGM010015271.1:0-21298 GCA_016801145.1 Umbra pygmaea | reverse complement strand
GTGTGTGTGTGTGTGTGTGTGTGTGTGTGTGTGTGTGTGTGTGTGTGTGTGTGTGTGTGTGTGTGTGTGTGTGTGTGTGTGTGTGTGTGTGTGTGTGTGTGTGTGTGTGTGTGTGTGTGTGTGTGTGTGTGTGTGTGTGTGTGTGTGTGTGTGTGTGTGTGTGTGTGTGTGAGCTGGATAATGCAGGTATGTGTTGATTGCTACTTGTTTTCCTCGATCCGTCTTCTTGGGTTCAAGGTGACCCATAACTAATAAACACACTCCTGGAAAAGTACAGTAAGCTACCTGGCTGGCCAAGATACAGGCGGAGTGGCAGGTCTCTCTTGGCTGCCTATCTGTTCTTCCTATGTATAAAAATAACATTTTATGTTTGTTGGTTTTAGATCAACAACATTGTTTTTTGTTTCATGACTTAGTTGTGAAACAAAACCCCAACTCTAGGTTAACTGTATAGAAACAGTATATTTAATTCATCAATAAAGCACTATTTGTCTCTATGTTGCATTTGCCTCACCGTGCGTGTAGGCTCAAAGGTCGGTGTTGTGTGTCAGTTCATAGAACACAGAGAATACTTTATCATCCATCACTGTTTTCAGATCAAGGACCCCCCATCCTATGAAACCACCAGGCCTGGGGGGATGTTCCCCATCCGAAGACGGAGACTTTGAAAGAAGAAGCCTGTTGAATTTGTGAGCACACAGGTCTGAAGGTGGAGATAGTGAAGCATAGATTAAGCAGCAAAGCACTAAGGAGGCTGTTGGGATTAGCCTAATTGAAATGTTTACAGGCTGTTCATAGACACGTCACAACACAGAGTGCTTTATTGATGAAAATGAAAAAGTTCCCAGAGCAATTACAGTGTATGACCATTTACCATACAATTGATATTTTGACTTTTTCACCGCTGCTTCAAAGTAATGAGCATTCCGAGATAACCACAGAGTTTATGCAAATATTTATGTGTATTACTCTATATCTTTTCAAACAAACAAATTTATAAATTATATAAATAGGTGCATGGCATTAATGTGGGCCTCAAAGATAAAGTTATTCATCAGGGGGCAAAGCATGAACCACACCAGCTCGTGTTGGCGTCCGCCTTCATCGCGTTGATCACGTGTTTTCTGTGGTTTCTCGTCCAATTTAGTTGGACGTTTTGTAGCCAGCAGCCTTTGAGTTAGTGAGTTAAGGTGAAGCGTGTCTGACTCACCACACCATCTACCAGCTACAGCACCGCCCGAATGAGATGTTCTCTTCATTACCGGCCCTTTACTAAGAATCCAAACAAAACTCCCTACTTAGGTCAGGTTAGGGTTTGTCCACGATGCCTAGTGCATACAGGGGCCCTAGAAACAAGATCGCTAGAGTGCCGAATGAATACTGCTTCCTTTAACTAAAAGTGTGTGTTATTCTTTCTCGCTAATTCTCTCTCTCTTCACTTTCTGTTCCTCTCATTCCCTCGTCTCTTCACCAACCCCCTCTACAACCCTCCCTCTCTCATTCTCTGTCTCTCTCATTCTCCCTCTCTCTCATTCTCCCTCTCTCTCATTCTCCCTCTCCCTCTCCCTCTCCCTCTCCCTCTCCCTCTCTCTCTCCCCCTCTCTCTCTCCCCTTCTCTCTCCCCCTCTCTCTTTCCATCTCCACTTGTTCTCAATGAGGGTCCCCATGTGTAGTGCTGGATGAAGAGGGAACATCTGGTTCTGAGAGCTCCTCGGTACCCATCAGTAGACAGACACCTGAGCAAACACACAGCTCCAAACAAACCCCCATTGTGTTGAACATCATCTCAGACAACCCAAAACAGACAGAGGTCACGTCCTAAATGCTACACTATCCACACAAGCACGGCCCTGCTCAAAAGTAGTGCATGGTTAATAAGGCACCATTTGGGATAGAAACACAGAGAGCGAGAGCTGCTGAAGAGCTTCTACCTCTTTCAAGGCATTAAATTAAGTGGCCCGAGTCTAAAATGAAAACAGCAATTACCCTGAAATTTAACTAGCCCTTAATTCACCCATTATTCAAGCCATATGTTATCCTCTTTTGATAGCTTTCCACTGAAAAGACAAGCACAAAACTATATAAAGTAATAGATAAATTAACGAATAAATAAGCATGACTGCCAGGAGTTGTTTTGTAGAAGAGTTTAGGTAAAACCAGTGCTTGACCTTTACAGGCTAATGGGGTTTTACATAATGCTGTTACTAATCTGAAAGCATGAAATCACTCTGCATCACATAAGCACAGCTTGATTCAACACAGACACAGAGAATACAGGAATGAAAATAGGAAATACAGAGTTGAAAACAGAAAATGCAGGGTTGAAAACAGGGAATACAGGGTTGAAAACAGGAAATGCAGGGGTGAAAACAGGGAATACAGGGAGAAAACAGGAAATGCAGGGTTGAAAACAGGAAATGCAGGGTTGAAAACAGATGGAATACAGGGTTGAAAACAGATGGAATACAGGGTTGAAAACAGATGGAATACAGGGTTGAAAACAGATGGAATGCAGGGATGAAAACAGGAAATGCATGGTTGAAAACAGATGGAATACAGGGATGAAAACAGGAAATGCATGGTTGAAAACAGATGGAATACAGGGATGAAAACAGGAAATGCATGGTTGAAAACAGATGGAATACAGGGTTGAAAACAGATGGAATACAGGGTTGAAAACAGATGGAATACAGGGTTGAAAACAGATGGAATACAGGGTTGAAAACAGATGGAATACAGGGATGAAAACAGAGGAAATACAGGGTTGAAACAGAGAGAAAAAGGAATGAGAACTGAGAGAATAAAGAGATGAGAATGAAGGGAAAAGACAGACGACTGACAGACAGACCAACAGACCGACAGACCGACGGGGAAGGGGGGGGGTATTATGCCCTTAAAGGAAAACTCCTGAGTGCCTCTTGGTGATTAGCAGTTCAGTGAGAAGGAGTCAGGGGGTGACTGGTTGGCTGGGCGGGGGGCAGTGTTCATAGCAGCCAGCTGTGTTGTTAGACTCCAGACTAAGCTGTGTTGTTAGACTCCAGATAGTTTGCACATCATAATTAAATGCAAAGAAGATTAAGCCAACACAGAAACAACAAACAGATGCCCAGTGAGTTTACATGGACTGTTTCTCTCAGTATGTATGAAAGTGTGTAGTTACAGAGACACTTTCCATTGTGCTTCACCGAACCACCTAGAGAGATCTAAACAATGGAAAACTAATCAGAAGATACAAATTCCTATCTGCCAGTGGCAGGAGGCCTTTTCAGTTTGGCTACAGCCCCACCAGAACCTCCTAACATAGCTGTGATCTGAGGGGTGACAGAGGTCAGCTCCGTGTCCCAGGACAGGTGGCTATATCTGGGTAGAGGGTGGAGGAACATCCCCGGACGGCCTCGTCCTTTGAGGATAAACAATTCCGGCTCCGGAGAGTCCTGACTTCTCCCTGACACCTCAGAGGGGGCTGGGGACCATCCCACCAAACCCCTCCACCAAGACCTGGATGTCTCAGACCAGCTGCAACACTGACCCCGCCCACCTCGTCTGGAGTTTCAAGGGTCTGTAAAACAATATCCCTGTTGGCAAACGGATGACTGTTAGCCTAGCCACAGGGGTCATGGTTTGGGGTCACAGGGTTGGTCAGTGGGAGCCTGAGAGATGGATGTATGATGGAGGGATGGTTAGATGAGTGGTGAAGGCCAGGAATGTTGAGGAGATGTGGATCAGTAATGAACCCAGTATGACCGCCAGAGTCAGCCATCATGCCCTGATTACCGACCAGGTGAAGAGGTTGTCTCAATACCAGGTGAAAAGGTTGTCCCTAGGACCAGGTGAAAAGGTCGTCCCTAACCCATCTTTCGTCATCTCTCCCTACACATGCGTGTCAACCAAGGTCGGGGGTCAATTCAATTCAGTCAATTCAGGAAGTCAACATACATTCCAAGATGTCACAGTACCAATCCGGCAAGGGGGTATAGAGTAGGAACATGTGATTGGAACATCTGACCAGAAACTCAAAGGTTGCTAGACTGAATCCCAGAGCCAAAAAAGGTTCTGTCCTTGGGCAAGGCAGTTATCACTGATGAACTCTGGATGCATGTATTAATAAACAGGGTGGTTTGAAGCCTAAAGGCTTGTTAGAAGACGACAGTAAGAAATGTTTGTTTGTTTCAATTATCAGTCAGAGTAATTTCTTCATAACAGCAACAAGGCAATTTAGGGATAATGGTATATGGCCAATATACCATGGCTAACAATGTACACAAATAAATGCTCACATATACTAGTGACCAACCCATGGTGATAATTTTAATGTATGAAAGTAACATAATTCTATGATAGAATGGCTCATCATGATATGCATAGGCCATGAAAGGTGCCCAAATTAGGACGTTTTTTAGAAGGTAAAACACACGCAAGCAGACCCTGGCATGTAGAGATGTTCAAGGACCTTATACTTTAGTGTACTATATATCTCTGACCCAGGAAGAACTCAAAGTGTTTGTTTTGATGCTAATGTATTCGGTTATTGTCAATTAGTGTGCCTACCAAAATGTCTGGCTAACCATGCTATGATGAAATGAACAGAATCAATATAAAGCAATAGTATAGTAGATCATATACTATATCATGTATATATATATATATATATATATATATATATATATATATACATATAAATGGTATACAAACCATATAACAGTAGTTAATTTAAACGTGCAATATGTAGTTTTTGGTCGCAAGGGGTCTCTCAATCAAAACAATAACAAAAGTTGTACTTGGATGACATTGGGAAGTAGCGTGGGATCATGGGATTTGTTGTCGTTGTCGATCTAGCGTCTCCGGCAGAAAAAATTTCACTGACAAGGTAATGTATTGTTAAATATATTATATCTTTATTCACATTATGTTTGGCGGTTCCCCAGAACTTAAAACAACTAGTGGAGTCAAAGGGTATGTGACGCATTGACAGGCGACAAAACTAAATGTCCAGTGTCTTCGAATGACAAATTTCTCTGGGTTTGAAAGTTGAAGGAAATATTTAGGATAATGTAAGTACACAACTAAAAGAAATATATATATATATATATATATATAATGTAGGTATAGTGATTTTTGCTTTTTTTAATGCAAAGAAGGTAGACCCCTAGCATCTAAAAACTACATATTGTACATTTAACTGACACAGAAAAGTAAAAACAAGTTGGTGGAAACATTTAAAGGTAAAGGTACTTTATTTGTCACACACATACATGTAGCAAATGCATTCTCTGCATTTAACCAATCCCTCAACGGAGCAATGGGCAGCCATTTACAGCACCCTGGGACCAACTCGAGATTTAGGATAATGTAAGCACACAACTAAAAAATAGATATAATATGGTATAGTGAGTTTTGATTTTTTGAATGCAAAGTATGTCTTTTGTTTTGGTTTAGATTGAGAGACCCTTAGTGTCGAAAAACTACAAATTGTACCTTAATGTAACCACCAGTGTCAATATGATTGTCAATTAAACATGTTCTTTCATGTGAAGTTACAGTAATGCAAGGGAACTTGGAAACTAAGTTAATTATTAACCATTGGATTTAATAACTGTAAGAAAAATGCACGAATTATACAATGCATTTCTGAACACAGGAAACACATTACAGAACTGTGCCTTTCAGATTATTGTACTGTGAATCACCAATTCACAAAGCATCAGCAAAACACAACACTTTAACTTTTGGCTTCTGGGAGCATTTAGGTTGATTTAATTTCAGATAATCTCTTCACAGGAATCATTCACTACCCAAGATCAAGCAGACATAACTAATTCATCACTCATCTACTGGATCTCTTATTTTCTTTTTTATAGCCAGCAGCATAGCGCCCTGTGTTCCACTGCTGGTTTGCTTCTAAAGCTAAGCAGGGTTGGGCCTGGTTAACCCTGGATGGGAGACCAATGCTGTTGGAAGTGGTGTTGGAGGGCCAGTAGGAGGCACTCTTCCCTCTGGTCTAAAGATAATTCCCAATGCCCCAGGTTAGTGATGGGGACATCTGCCCTGCGTAGGGTGCAGTCTTTCGGATGGGACATTAAATGGGTGTCCTGACATTATGTGGTCATTAAAAATTCCATGCCACTTATCGTAAGAGTAAAGGTGTTAACCCCAGTGTCATGGCCAAATTCCCAACCAGGTCTCACTTCAATCATGGCCACCTAATAATCCCCCTCCTTCCTAATTGGCATATATAACTATTCATCTCTCCACCTGATAGCTGATGTGTGGTTAGCGTTCTGGTGCAAAATGGCTGCCGTGCATCACTTAAGTGGGTGCTACACATTGGCGGTGAATGAGGTGGGCTTTCCTCCTCACTGTGTAAAGTGCTTTGGGTACTTTGAAAAGCGCTACATAAGTTGAATTAATTATTATTATTCTTTGCCCCCACCATGCTATTATTTTCTTTCATTCTCTCATTTTCTCAGAGCCTGGAAGTTGTTTAGGTTTTACCTGAAACAGATTATCTTATCACCTCTCTAGCCTCTGAATGCAGCAGAGAAAGTCATCCATTAAAACAGGAAAGTCATCCATTAAAACAGGAAAGTCATCCATTAAAACAGGAATGTCATCCATTAAAACAGGGCTCTCAAACCGGTTCCACAGAGGGCCTAGTGTATGCTGGTTTTTATTCTTTCCTTTCAATTAAAGCCCAATTAAGACCTAAACTGCCAGGTGAGAGGAGATCCTAACCAATAAGTGACCTAATTAATCAGTCAGGTACACGGTAAATGTGAAAACCTGCAGACACTAGACCGTATGTGGAACTGGTTTGAGACCCCTGCCTTAAAGCAGCGAGACGCTGAGTGCTAGCAGTGAGACAGACGGTGAATGCTAGCAGTAAGATGGTGCATGCTAGCAGTAAGACGGTGCATGCTAGCAGTAAGACGGTGCATGCTAGCAGTAAGACAGTGCATGCTAGCAGTAAGACGGTGCATGCTAGCAGTAAGACGGTGCATGCTAGTAGTAAGACGGTGCATCCTAGCAGTAAGACGGTGCATGCTAGCAGTAAGAGGGTGCATGCTAGCAGGTAGATGGTGCATGCTAGCAGTAAGATGGTGCATGCTAGCAGTAAGATGGTGCATGCCAGCAGTAAGATGGTGCATGCCAGCAGTAAGACAGTCGGTGCATGCTAGCAGTAAGATGGTGCATGCTAGCAGTAAGTTGGTGCATGCTAGCAGTATGGTGGTGCATGCTAGCAGTAAGGTGGTGCATGCTAGCAGTAAGATGGTGCATGCTAGCAGAAAGATGGTGCATGCCAGCAGTGCGGCAGAATAGCGTGCTTGTAGCAAGACAGACTCACGTGCTAGCAGCGAGACGGTGCGCACTAGTAGTGGTGGCTGTCATTTCACACCTGTGTGCATGTGTGTGATGTGTGTCAGTTAGATTTCATATTCCAACCACCATACCAGCTGATAAGCTCTACCTAACAAGGTCTCGTCAGCATCTAGCGCCCCTTGAGGGCAGGAGGCCTGACAGGACAAATCCCCTCCATAGCACCATCTCTATCTGGTGTGCTAGAACTACCCCTGTGCTAGAACGACCCCTGTGCTAGAACTACCCCTGAGCTAGAACTACCCCTGAGCTAGCACACCTGACTCAACTTGTCTGCTATTTTTCTGGCTCTTGATTTGTGACTCTAGTGAGCTAGATCGACAGCTACAGAGAAAATGTGGAACCTCTGGAGTTCCCAAAGGAGAGGTTTGAAAACCACTGATCTAGAGTAACTGATATAGTCTGAGCTCATCCTCTTTTTCTAGTGAACACAGTGCCCACCATGTGGCCACGGAAAATGTCAAAGCGGCATCCTTGGATTTGGTTTTCAGCCTCGTTATCCTGTTTGGATTTACAGGGATGGGACTGGTGAGTCTCCAATTCATTCCAGAAAAACCTCCAATGACCAAAACCGACACATCCCAAAATCCAATAATTGACATTCCCTGACCAATATGCCGATTCCCTGGGTTAAACATTCCGAACACATTCTTCCAGATTCCAGGCGTTAACGACATCGGGGACACGGCACCTGTGTTTATTTATTGTTCTGTGGGGCTTTAATGGCTTGTGACTGGCTGGCTTTATTAAACTGGGCTTTGAGCGAACACAGAGCACTACTAAAAACTACACACACATACGGACACACACGACGATGAAAAACATGAAAACATTGATAGCAGAGAGGGGATCAATTCCATGGCACCTTCAGCTCATAGCAAGGGTTACTTATTACAGACTGATGGTATTATTATTACATAGTGACTGTGCTCCAAAATAGTCCCCTATTCACTTTTTTGTGCACTATACAGGACATATGGGGCAAGGAAAAAGTAGTGCACTATGAAGGGAATATGGGACCAATTGCAACACATTGTTAATAAGAATCCATTCAGCATGGTAGGGGAGCTGCGTGCTGTAAAGGGGTTAAACGGTCTGTTTTCATACTTTAATGAAGTTTAAATATTAGCTGAGTCAAAGGAAAATTAAAATACAGAACCCATGTGGAGAAATAAAACGCAGAACTCTCTCACTGTAACATTTTAATGGGATATAAGGAACGCTGTGTAAAATCAATGTTTGGGTTGCATTTGTTTCACCAAATGTACTAATAACGGTTTTGTACACACATTAAAGTTGATTATTTGAGGGACCGATATGAGTTCGAACAGCTTTGCTTATCTTCATCAGTAACTACTTAATCATGATTATTTACTTCAGAAGTAATTGATTTACATCTCTGTTGTTTACCTGGCACAACTGTAAGTTCAAACGTTTGTTGCTTCTACAAAGTCCTGTCTATTTGAACGAGACCAACTGCATTCACCCCGACGGTCTGGAGAGACACTGTAGCCGATCAACAATCTGCCACCAATGTGACCACTAGGTTGCCATAGAAACATGAACTCTAACCCCCATGTAAGTAGCTGTATGTAACTTTGGGGTTCATCTTCACGTGTGTGTGAAAACTGACAAGCTAACGTTTACCATTTAGAGAGAGCGCCGGTGGTTGGAAACCAGCTGAAGATACACAACCATAACCTGGAACAGACCAAGCCATTGACGAGGGAAAGAAAAAACATGTAAACCACAAAAATATCCCAGTGCCACAAACATTTCAACAAAGAATATATACAAATCCCTCAGAAACATATTTTTCCAAAGTCAGGCCTGACAGCTAATAATCATTGTGTGTGTGTGTGTGTGTGTGTGTGCGTGTGTGTCTCTCTCTCTCGTCCAAAGCATTACCAATACCACTGTAGCCGACTGACTGATTCAAATGTTAGATTTGCATTCAGAGAAAGATGACTACATCCTGACAAGGCCACGTAAGGACACGTTTTCACATTCCCCGATAAAATGACTTCACAAAAGAAATCATTGTGTTCTTCATTTTGATGACGCAGACCAATATTTTAAAATGCTTATCCTTTGAGCATTCATCCTTTCAAAAGACATTTAAAGCCTGTTCATGGCAGCTATATAAAATGTATGAACACATTCTGAATAACAGGTTAGTGACAGATTGTAATAGCCTGAATTCTATATTATCTAAGTTATATTTTTCTCTAGCGATGCCTTCTTTATGTACATTTGGTTTCCCACAAAAATGTTGCCACATCTTTTGCCCTTTACCTCTCTGGATCAATCATGGATGTCAACTAGCCCACTGTGTAGATGTGTCGAGCCATGTCACAAGAATTTCTCTGCATAGGATGATGTGATGTCATTCGATGCATATGACAAATAAACAACTTTGACTTTGACTTTGACTTTAGCTAATGACCATTCTATAACTACATTCTATAAATACATTCTATAACTACATTCTATAAATACATTCTATAACTATATTATCCATCCAAATTTGAGTTTTTCATTAGGGTAAATGCAAAAAACTATGAAAATGACACATAAAACAAATATAGAAAGGAAGATCATAAACCTATCATAGACATATTTGAGGTTGTTTTCCTTTTTAACAAATTAAAAAATGGTTCCCTAGTTACCATTGTTTTAATTAACACATTAATTCAGTACAGTACCGAAAATCCTTACAGAATGTAATATTTTTTTGTAACCATGCGATAATGAGACACATGATATAACCACCATCCAACCGCAGTGCACTGTTCTTCAGAAAAATCATATTAATATAATCAAACATATGCCTGTGAGCTGTATTAAATATTAATTTATAAAAGGGTATCCATTCCGTAGCTAGAATCAGACTTAAGCTGATACCTGATTATAATTCTCAAAACTGTCTCAACTCTAAATTCTATAGTAATTTAATTAAAATGGAGAATTTGCATAATTGGAGTATTACTTTACAGTAGATTTTCATTAAACGAGAAAGAAAAGGAGAAAAAAAAAAAATGAGACAGAGATAAATATGGAAAGAGAGAAAAAGACGTGCGGGTGGATGAGAGAAAAAAAAAGGAAATCTTAAAAGACAGACGGAGAAATACAGAATAGCTACGTGAGACTTTTTGGAAATACAAAAATACCCCAATTTTCTGTAAAACTTAATTTGCTGTAATACTTTTCAATAAAACAAATCATCCTTTAATATTCTTTGTGTCCATGGTGATTCATTTCACAGTCCACAGGGCATAAACACAAAGCATTCCACTCCGCTCAGTTGGAGGATTTTGCCTGAATCCCAAACGCTAGACTATTTCCTGCATAGTGCCCAACTTTTACTCAAAGCCCTCAGGACCTTGGTCAAAGTCGGTGCACTACATACAGTAGGAAACAAGGTGCCATTTGGAAGTCAAATTCTAGTGCATATTTTTATACAATTCCACATAGTTTACCAGAGTTCCTAACTGCTAACTAACTTAACTAACTTAACCTAACTTAACGTAACTTAACGTAACTTAACGTAACTTAACCTAACTTAACCTAACTTAACCTAACTTAACCTAACTTAACCTAACTTAACCTAACTTAACCTAACTTAACCTAACTTAACCTAACTTAACCTAACTTAACCTAACTGCTAACTGTTGTTGTCCCACATTAACTTGTAATTAACATAACAGTTAATTATGCCTCTGAAAACATTTAGACATGTTGTGGTTGGGAAAACTAACATTGATTATGAATATTGATTTTAATATCGATTATGAATATTGATTTAGCAACACTTCAGAACGTTACTCTACATTGTTCAGTGGATGTATTTCCTGGCCACATCAACTAAAGGTAACAAGTTCATAACCTTTGAAAAGCACTGTGGACGGAAAACAATTATTAATGTTATATGATTCTATTTCATTGTACTCAAAGCTAAGGGAAGTAAACATCTCCAGATTGTAATAAATGTGGTAAAGCGTGTTTTGAAACATTAATCTGATTCTACGAGATGATTAATTTGTCTAACAATCACAAAGTGATATATAAAGGTATTATAAAGGTTTATTAGAGGTTACTGTCATGGAGATGCACTACACCCTTTATTACATGCCCCCCCCAGCCTGGCCACCCTGTAATTGTGTAATTGTATTTTTCTGTTAACAGCCTGTCGATAAACGGCTTCCACATGGATGACCAGTCCAGATCAACGGTCACCAGGCTAACTTAACTGACCTCTGACCCATGCTGGACTCAGCAATGCTGTCTTTCAAATCGATGCACATGGTACCACACACACACACACAGCCTTGAATACACTACAGGGGTCTATTGTCACTAGCCACCCCAGAGAGAGAACAGCAAATTGCCCTGTCAGGATCTTTGGCCCCCATGCTGCCCCATGTTGCCCTGTGTTGCCCCTGGCCCGGTAAAATGCAACCCTCATCTGGTCGGTTAATGTAAAGGAGGAGGCAACGTGGGTCTCCTCTGTCCCCTGAATACTGCTGATGTGTGCATGTGGGAGTAGACCTGAAGGCACACTTTTTTGTTCTTTAAAGATGTGTGTGTGTGTTTATCAGTGTGTGTTTTTGTGTGCAAGCTTGTGTATGCGCTGAGGTGTATTCTTTCAGGACAGGAGACAAACTGCAACCTGTCACCATTTGTTATTTATAAACAACACAATCAAGGTTACTGAAAATACTGTTAAAGGTAAAAAAGCAGAACAGAAATTGATAGCAAACTCTAGAAATGTTTTTTCGAAAAATGCCCACGGACGGGAATCGAACCGGCAACCTTTCAGACTACTAGTCTGACTCCCTAACCGCTGAATCATCTGCGCCCTGTGATTGGCAACAATTGTAGCGAGCAGCTCTTACGATGTTATTACATTTGAAAAGGCTTCCATATTGTGCATTTCCAACATGGAAATATATTTTTATATTAAAAAACGTATTCATTGCAATCTACAAAACAATTCAAATATCCTGTTACTGCTGAATTAATTTCCTGCTGTAGGAAAACTGAATCAAATTAAGACCTGTGATCTGTAGCCTGAGCTGTAAAAATAAAGACACTTAACACCTCAACTGTCTAATGAGATTTGTTGTGTTTTCTTTTTTAAACTGTTGGTTGATTACCACAGTCACTAAATGGAAAAAGCAAATGTAGGGCAGAAATCTGAAATGCCGTCCCACAGGATAGGGTATTCAAACTAATTCAGACAGCAAAAACATCTTCCGAAATCCCAGACTCATTACAAGAAATTAATTATTTAACGCTAATATCCAAGAGGAATGCCACATACACACAAAAACACACCTTAGAGAAACGATGACTTCAGGTCACAACACAGAACTGCTTACCACCTGCGTAATAGTTGAAGATCAATAGATCAATACACATTCCAGCTAAGGCCACAAAGAGGGCAGTGATCGACTAACAGGAGACTTCCCACGAAGCATTCAGTACATGTAAACCCACGTACTCTTCTTAGCTGTAGTTGTCTAACGCTGATGCTACATTCTCTAAGCACATTTAGCATATTGCTCAAATAGGTGACAACACTAAGCCTAGCCATCTATTAAACAGCACAGCCAACTACATATTTACAGACACAATTACCATGCTGATTTCAACAAAATACTTCCAAAATATGATCTGCAATCATAGACGCTGCATCATTTAATAAACACAGGATGGCAGAATCGTATAGACACTAATATTTATGTATGGAGTTTCCCATCTACAAGTGCGAGCAAACAAATCAAAGACTGCACTTCATTTCATGTTCCACAACTAAACTTACAGAACTCACATACTTTCCTGTACTTCGTTGGGCAACGGCGAAAGCAGTTGTATACACCAGTTAGTATATTACATGTACATTTACATGTATATGAACATGAATATCAACACAAGGAAGTTAACATTCAGTTATACAAGGGGTTTACATATGAGTTAATGAGGTATGTGTAGTGAGTATGGAGTGGATTTACAGTGAACCTAAACATTTATAGAATCAGTATATAGTTAACCCAGAGACAGGAAGACATGGTTACTTTTCCTTTGAGAAAAGTAACCCTGACACAGCACAACTACTCACAAACACACACAAACACATGCACGCACACACACAGACATATTTTTACAATCGGCACAGCAGCTCTGCTAAACGACAGCCGTAAAACCATGCAGATCTTTGCAGATCTATAAAAATCCACAGTAAAAAGTCAAATGCAATATTTAATAGCCATCTGTTGTGTGACTGAGCTGTGTGTTTGTGTGATAACAGGGATATTCAAACCCTTTTGCTCTTCTAACAGCTCTAGCCAAAACACACAGTCAGCCCTGGGTTTACATACTACTTAAAATCAGCCATCACACTGTTCTTGATTATTAGCTCGCCTGGCATAATCTCAGCGTTGCCAAAACGCTAACCCTGCCCATGTGTTCCTCCACAGAGACACTAAAAAGAACACGAAAATAATGTGTGAGATTTCAGTTGGTATTTGAACCCAGGCCCAATCTGCAATGTTGAGACGGAGGTATAACACTACATAGTCCCATTATGGCTAATAACAATAATACAGGTTTTCACAACACTTAGGGCGGCTCACATGATTCCCTCCTAAGCGAAAGCACTAATAAAACGATGAAAATCCATTTCTACCATGGCCCGGCGGTCTCATTTAAAGGAGGCAGTGATTGTTAATGAGAGAAAAGATTTTTTTAAATATTTTTTATTCCAACGGAAACTGGGTGGCTATCAACGTCTAATGTGGATCTCCTTCCTGAATAAGCAGGGCCCACAGAGTGCATCCTAAACTACACCCTATTCCCATGGTGCCCTGCTAGGCCCTGTGAGTGCACTACAGAGGGTAACAGAGTGTAATTTGGGAAGCAGAATGACAACCCATTTAGGTGTTAGGGGATGGATGCCAAATGACCAATCAGCACTTAAAACGAGGATGCACGTACTGCCGGCCTGCTGATGATGATCGCGTGCACGCGCGCGCACACACACACACGGATGCTAGACAGACATGAAACCCCAGGCTCTTCTCTCATCAAGGCTCAGTAAATAAAACATTTAACAGCTGCGCTAGACTGTAGACACACACGCTGTTACACACAATTGCATTATAGTCACAGATGCACATAAACACAGCCACACACAAAAGTTTCTTTTTATCTTCACATACCAAGGAAATTATTTGGAAATTATAGGTAGGTAAACCTAACCCTAATATTCACCCCTGACTGTAACCCTAAATCTAACCTTGGATGTTTAAATTTCAAGCCATGAGCCTAATTGTAATTTTTACACTAATCCTAAACCCCTGAAACTAGAAATTGAATGCAAAAAGTCCAGACAAGGATAAATAGTTAGTAAACCTTTACACTCAGGGAATCTGTACACACAAAGGAGAAAACACACAGCATACCTCAGACAAAAATCACAGGCACAAAGTTAGTGAACAAGCCCACACACACACGCACACACATTTGTTTTTCCATCCTTAAGGAGACCTGACCCTAACCTTAACCTAGAGACCTAGGTTCCACATTCTCTGGCCATAAACCTAACCACTACCCTAACTTTAATCTCAATAACCATACATTTTGTATAAACTTAACATATAATTAAAACTATGGCAGGTTCTGTATTTTCCATACCAGGGACCTGATAAAAACACAGTGGAACCAATTCATTGGTCTCCACATGTACACATGAACATGAATGATGAACACACAAACACAGATTAACATTAACTACTTAATAATATTGTCTACGTAACTCGATGGTCACTCTGACAGAGCTCCAGTGTTTTTCTGTGGAGAAAAAAGAACCTTCCAGAAGAACAAGCATCTCTGCCGCACTCCACCAATCAGGCCTGTATGGGAATGACCAGACAGAAGCCACTTCTCAGTAAAAGGCACATGAGAGTCCACCTGGAGTTTGCCAAAAGGCACCTGAAGGACTCCCAGAGCGGTCTGGACCTCAGACTGGGGCAAAGGTTCATCTCCCAACAGAACAACAACCCTAAGCACACAGCCAAGATAACAAAGGAGTGGCTACAGGACAACTCTGTGAATGTCCTTGAGTGGCCCAGCCAGACTTGAACCTGATTGAAAATATCTGGAGAGATCTGAAAATGCCTGTTCACCGACGCTCCCCATCCAACCTGATGGAGATGGAGAGGTCCTGCAAAGAAGAATGGGAGAAACTGCCCAAAGATAGGGGTGCCAAGCTTGTAGCATCATACTCAAGAAGACTTGAGGCTGTAATTGCTTCCAAAGGTGCTAAAAAACAATATTGAGCAGTGGCTGTGAATACTTAAGTACATGGATTTTGTTTTTTATTTTTAATAAATTAGCTAAGATTTGAAATACATATTTTCATTATGGGTTTTGTTTGTAGAATTCTGGGGGAAATAATGAATTTCATCCATTACGGAATAAGGGTGTACCATAACAAAATGTGGAAAATGTGCTGTGAATACATTCCGGATGAACTGTAGACAAAACATGCAATGTACATGAGTGATTAGGCATGCATACAGATGTATCCACAGTAAAGCCTGCAAATATACATTACATATCCACTACCGTAGTAAATGCAAAGCAGAGGCTTGATGGTTTGGCTTTCAGGGGAAGCAAATGTAAAACAATCTATAGCATTCCAGCATATGTCTAAACACTGGCGTCTGCAAGGACAGCAAGAAAAGTCAGCTGGGAGACACACACAAACATGTATTCACCATACTGCAACAGGACGCTTTGCGGTCCAGGTTTATGCAAGGGCTACTGCAGCAACAACAGGCATCTGACAGCGCTGACCTCAGCTCGTCAGCCCTTTCTGCAGACACTTTGTGGTCATGTTAACAAAGGTCCAACTCAAGAAGCGGGGCCTCCTGCCCACGCCTGCATCCACAGGCCCACTGTGACCGCAGCCCCATGCAGCACTCAGCCCTTTAAAAAAAATGTTTCGTCTCATCCATGTCCGCCTCTAGCAGTGTTCAGGGCAGCGCACATTTCACCCAGGTAAAAAAAAACAAGCTGCATTCCATTACTTTACCAGGTGAAAGACTAGTAAACAACAGAGCACAGAAACATTGAAACACCTGGTGGTGGACAAACAGCAGCATTTTGCCCAGTAACTGAAGTGTTATAATTTGGAGAGGTTTGACTGGTTTTTATTTTGTCATCTCAATAATCGATTTGATCTCCAAAACGACGTACAGAGTGACCGACCACAAAGTGATATGATGGAAAAGCAGACTGGTTAGTGAGAACGCTGAGTTTGACCATACAGCTAGATAAAACAAGTTCACATTGCAAGTACATAAAACAACTTAACAGTTATATAAAACAGGTTGATATAAAAGGGCCTTTCATAATCTCTCTCTATACTGTTCTACACACCCCTCCTCTCTAAACCCCTACATGTCTCATTAAACATGTCCATGTCCATCTAAACCCCCTCAATGTCTCATTAAACATGTCCATGTCCCTATAAACCACTCAATGTCTCATTAAACATGTCCATGTCCCTCTAAACCACTCAATGTCTCATTAAACATGTCCATGTCCCTCTAAACCACTCAATGTCTCATTAAACATGTCCATGTCCCTATAAACCACTCAATGTCTCATTAAACATGTCCATGTCCTTATAAACCACTCAATGTCTCATTAAACATGTCCATGTCCCTCTAAACCACTTAATGTCTCATTAAACATGTCCATGTCCCTCTAAACCACTCAATGTCTCATTAAACATGTCCATGTCCCTCTAAACCACTCAATGTCTCATTAAACATGTCCATGTCCCTCTAAACCACTCAATGTCTCATTAAACATGTCCATGTCCCTCTAAACCACTCAATGTCTAATTAAACATGTCCATGTCCCTCTAAACCACTCAATGTCTCATTAAACATGTCCATGTCCCTCTAAACCACTCAATGTCTCATTAAACATGTCCATGTCCCTCTAAACCCCCCCATGTCTCATTGGGGATGTTAATGTCCCTCTAAACCACTCAATGTCTAATTAAAAATGTCCATGTCCCTCTAAACCCCTCCATGTCTCTTTCAACATGTTAATTTCCCTTTGAACCCCTCCATGTCTAAATAAACCTCTTCATCTCTCTGTAAACCCTTATATGCATCTCCTCATTATAGATTAGCTACCAGCTGCCGTGACAACAAATGATTTTCCCTGCTTCCCTCCTCACGCCGCTATGCATGGCAAGTGTCTGGGCAGGTTAAGATCAAACACCATATTTAACCCCTTTATCCAAGAGCAGCTATAATCATCCATTATTTTGTTTTGTCCCCGCAGCACCCCCCTGCTCCTTTTTTCTTTAAAACTGCTACTTTGTTTGCTTTCTTCACAGCTCATTTGGCCCAATTTATGTTCTGTCGTTTTGTATTGTAAGCTGTTATTATTGTCACGCTCTGTGAGCTTTCAGCCGTCCTCACATTGGCGCTCAGTGTGATACATACCAGGGGGCTCAGCTGAGGAAGCGTGTACCACATGCACGCCCACACACTGATGTGCACCCATCCACAATAAACACAAAAAACATGCACACAGACCTACATCCACATTGGTCATGTCATAGCTCCCTCTGGTTATATAACAAACTAGCAGAAGGCAGTAGCCTGGGTCCTGCTACCAGAACATCTACCTGGTCCTGCTACCAGAACATCTACCTGGTCCTGTTACCAGAACATCTACCTGGTCCTGCTACCAGAACATCTACCTGGTCCTGCTACCAGAACATCTACCTGGTCCTGCTACCAGAACATCTACCTGGTCCTGCTACCAGAACATCTACCTGGTCCTGTTAGCAGAACATCTACCTGGTCCTGCTACCAGAACATCTATGTGGTCCTGCTACCAGAACATCTACATGGTCCTGCTACCAGAACATCTACATGGTCCTGCTACTAAAACATCTAACTGGTCCTGCTACTAAATCATCTACCTGGTCCTGCCATCCAGAAAATATGCATGGTCCTGCTACCAGAACATCTACCTGGTCATGTTACCAGAACTTCTAGCTAGTTCTGCTATCAAAACATCTACCTGGTCCTGCTATCCAGAAAATCTACATGGTCCTGCCATCCATAACATCTACCTGGTCCTGCTATCCAGAAAATCGACATGGTCCTGCCATCCAGAACATCTGCCTGGTCCTGCTATCCAGACAATATGCATGGTCCTGCTACCAAAACATCTACATTGAACTCAGCTTCTGATGGGAAAATGTTTGTTTTCTGAATCTGCTGGAGTGTATGTTCCTGGATCCCCTATGATCGAGATTATGTAACGAGGGAGAACATCAAACAGACCGTGTGGAGTTTAAACAGGGCTGGAGAGGGAGGAGGGGGGAGTGCAGTGTAAACGAGGGCGGGCCGCTTCACCAGCCCATTTCCTACCCCCAACATTGCAGAAATCTCTTCCTGCTCAACAAGCTCCTACAGCAGGTAAACAAGAATAGAAGCCGACGCTCAGTTCACTCTGCTGGATATCAGGTCGGGATGCTGCAAAGTATCAAAGGGCATTTTGAAATAGCTACCAGATCGTTTTCAATACTAATGTAAATAGTTAATTAAAAAATGTAATGTCGGTAAGTGTTTTGTTAAGGTAATGACTGAATAATAAGCTCTGTGCAGTGTCAAAACAAGAGCTTGGGATCTGTTCTGAATGCCCATCATATTCACTCGCTTCAAGGCTCAATCAGACTCCGCCCTCTCAAACAGTACCCTATACACTGCTCCAAAAAGTATCCTACACACTGCTCCCAAACAGTACCCTACACACTGCTCCCAAACAGTACCCTACACACTGCTCCCAAACAGTACCCTACACACTGCTCCCAAACAGTACCCTACACACTGCTCCCAAACAGTGCCCTACACACTGCTTCCAACCAGTGTCCTACACACTGCTCCCAAACAATACCCTACACACTTCTCCACTACTCATGTAGTTTCCCTTTCACTGGGAAATGTCCTTCATTTGTATGTTTGTTGTATGTGGGTTAAAGATACCCAACTGGCTTGCCTGCAATTTCATAAATCCCAGGATTGACAAGAACACAATGACAAACTGGACAGTGCCCACCCCTATCCTATAGCCCCGCCCCAGCTCTGTATAACCATAACATGTTGTTGATTTTTCAGTCTTTTACTCTGTCCTTAACTTAACCCCTAACATCTAACCCCTCCACATACGCATACTGCCCCCACCACCTGCAGCCAACTCCTGAGTATTATGACAGCAAAGCACAGCTGCCCACCCACAACATCACACAACACCTGACCGGCCTCTCTGAAATCCAAATACTGTTTCCCCCCTCCCCAGTCAGGTTAGTTTGCCCCCAGCATTAAGAACCCAGCTGAGGGGAGATCCAGTGGCCCTTTGGGTTAGCTGCTGGTGGGAATATTGTTTGTTTGCTTACATGTGATACTGCAGGGAACTCCACAGCTGATGTAGTATCACCTAGCCTGTGTGTCAATCATACCTCCTTGAATATGACGGTCTTCCTGACTAGAGGGAGACTGGCAATCAAGAATTGCAAGCATATCTCAGATATGTTTAATGCACAATGAACTAGAGTGCTTGAAATGCCAGGGCTGAGTTATAGGCACAGTCCACCCCACCCCACCTACCTCTCTACCCTTCTGACCATTAGTAATCGGCCGAAGTCCCATTAGTGACATCAGGCTGGAGTCAGCAGAGACACGCCGAGTCGACATCTGTCCTTCTGATGTGTGATTGGGGAACTAGTTTATTCATCACGCCTGTGGGACTCACAGCACATCAGGGGATTCTAATCTGAAAAGAAATGCCTGAGAACGATGTCTCTTTAAAGAAAACAGGTGAAAGGTATTTGTAAATCAGTTGGTGATAACTGCTAAAGTTAAAAGGGCTGAATGAAACACAGTTGATTATTGTTGTCCTAATTCTTTATTTTTACATATTTAAGTGGATTTCTGAGAGGATTAAATTAATAAAAATAGAACAGATAGAACTGGAGTACATATTTAAGTAAACTATAGATTTTTAAAATCATCTTTCCATTCATATACCTCTACGTAATTGGGCATGGGTGAAAGTGTTCTTTATTTCAAAACTACAAACTACAAATTCACACAGTAACGTTAGTATAAAAGATGTTAAATTTAAAACAACACCAAGACACCAGGAGACGCCCTCATGCAAAATGGTCTCTTTGTAATGTAATGAAGGTAGAATGGTCTCTTTGTAATGTAATGAAGGTAGAACACAGAAGTGTATGATGCAGTGAGTGAGGTTGATTGAGCAGGTAAGGATGTACTTTATCCTAATACTGTTGTAATGAAGGTCCCAGCTACTGTAAGTGCTTCATTAATTAATAAGTCTCTGGGTTACAGGAGAGCTCAGGATACTACACGCCTTGTAATGTCCTTTATTACCACTAAGTACGCTAGTCCATCAGCCATGCTACATGCTACTTGTGCTAATGTGTCTTACAACACAGAGAACAGATAAGCATCTGTACTCTCTCTCCACATCCCCCTCTCCACTTCCACCTCTCTACCTTGCTCTCTCTACCCCTCTCTCACTCTACCTGTCTCTCTTTACCTCTCTCTCCCCCACTCTCTCTACACACATGGTCTACCAACAGAAAAGCAGACAGTCTTAATTGGTTTATCTTAATTGTTAACTCTATTCCAGGCTAACAGCCTTCCATTTTCGCGTATGATGTTACATTCCCAGAACACACACAGAAATATTACCGGACATTCATTGTGTGTGTGTGTGTGTGTGTGTGTGTGTGTGTGTGTGTGTGTGTGTGTGTGTGTGTGTGTGTGTGTGTGTGTGTGTGTGTGTGTGTGTGTGTGTGTGT
>JACXGM010015270.1:0-21426 GCA_016801145.1 Umbra pygmaea | reverse complement strand
AAGCCGACGATGGTCTTTCTTTTTGACTAAAAATATCACAGACAGGAAGTAGGAAGTCAAAATGACAAAATAACACATTTTTTAATAACATAGGACATCATCCTGCATAAAACAACCATTTTTGGAGTTGGAATTTAGCTGGGTTTTAAAAACGTATAGAAATCTAGTTAGAAATGAGTATAGCATTTTGATGTTGACTCGTTTGTATGGCCTCCAAACTTTGCACACTGGTCCAGGAGCCCTGGGGGCTTGAAAATAAGTAATAAAAAGCCTTATTCATTATAGTTTACATGCTTTTACACATAAAAAACAACAAAATATACATATGTTCTTTAGTTTTTTGGGATAAATATTTAATAAAACATAAAATTCAATGACCCAGGATGTTGGATTTCATTCATCCATGTTGTAGCCATGGGTCTGCTGAGTCCAGAACCATAAGGCACTTCACTGTAGGTCAAAGTATGACCTTTCTAGAGGCTAAAAAGTCAACTATATGCCAGGAGGACCTAAAACCTTTTAGACCTTAAAGGGTTAATGTAACATTTCTCAGTTCCTCTTCCCAGAGAACTACATCTTCCCCTTCCTAAATTGCTCAGAACTACAATTCCCATACCCCAGTTCATCTTCCCTGTGAACTACAGCTTCCCTGGTCTTGCCTCCTTAGAACTACGTTTCCCATAACCCGGACTCAATCACCCAAATTCAGTACACCTGCTCCCACTCTAGCAATATATATAAGCACACACATGCTCTTGCCTCTTTGCAAGGTATTGTGAGTATATATTTGATTCATTACTTAGCATTATATTCATTTATTGTTGTTCCGGTCTGACCTTTTGCTTTGTTTATGAATTTCTGCCTTGGATTATCTCCTGTACCTTTGCCAACGCTCTATTATTGCTATTCTGGCCTGACCCCTGCTCTGTTAATGAATTATTCTGCCTTGGATTGTTTTCTGTGCCGTTGCCTTTGACAAATATTATAAGAATAAACAGTGTTCTTTTCATACCTTGTGAGTATCATAGAATACCTCGCCAAGTACAAAATATGGCTTGGAGTGAGCTGTTTTCTGGTGGCTGGGCCCAGGAGGATCCTCTATGGTACTTCTACGAAGCCTCCTATGAGGACTTTTTAGTCAGGGAGGCTATGGATGGGGACTACATCCTTCCCCGTCGTGTCTTTGAGACACCTGCCCCTTTTGAAGCTCCAAAGAGGGCACCCAGTTCCTGTTCCAAGACGGTGGCTCCCAGCCCCAGTCCCAAGAAGGCCACCCAGAGTTCCAAGATGGCTACCAGCCCTGATTCCAAGATGGCTACCAGCCCTGATTCCAAGATGGCTACCAGACCCAGTTCCAGGAAGGCTACCAGCCCCAGTTCAAAGAGTGCTGCTACCTGCCCCGGTTACAAGAAGGCTAACAGCCCCAGTTCCAAGATGGCCGCCTGCCTATTTCCCACTATGGCTGCCTACTCGTTTCCCTGGTGGGCCGCCTGTCCGAGCCATATATATGAAGAGAGCGATGACAAGGAGATGCCAAACCTTATAAGTGGGTCAGCATCGTCTGACGGGGAGGAAAAGGAAACCCCTTCTGTAGGGGTTTGGCGCGCTTCCGCTCCACGGCCACAAGAGGCCGCTGTTATCGCTCAAGTTCCCCGGCCAGCAGAGGTCGCTCAAGTTCCCCGGCCAGCAGAAGTCGCTCAAGTTCCCCGGCCAGCAGAAGTCGCTCAAGTTCCCCGGCCAGCAGAGGTCGCTCACGTTCCCCGGCCAGTAGAGGTCTCCACCCCGCCCAGACCACCAGAGGTCTCCACCATGCCCAGACCACCAGAGGTCTCCACCACGCCCAGACCACCAGAGGTCTCCACCACTCCCAGTCCACCAGAGGCCGCTGTTTCCGCTCAAGCATCCCGGCCACAAGAGGCCGCTCATGCCCAAGCCTCCCGGCCACAAGAGGCCGCTCACGCCCAAGCCTCCTGGCTACAAGAGGCCGCTCACGCCCAAGCCTCCTGGCCACAAGAGGCCGCTCACGCCCAAGCCTCCAAGCCACAAGAGGCCGCTCACGCCCAAGCCTCCCGGCCACAAGAGGCCGCTACATCACCATCAAACGAGCCTGAGCCATGCCTTGTCCCCGAGCCTGAGCCTTGCCTTGTCCTCGAGCATGAGCCTTGCCTTGTCCATAAGCCTTCCCTTGTTCCCTATCTTGTCCCTGGGCCAGTGCCTGACTCAGTCCCGGTGACTGCCCTAGTCCCTGAGCCCGTGCCTGTCCCCGTGCCCTTGCCTGTCACCATGCCCTTGCCTTTCACCGTAACCTTGCCTGACGATGACCCTTCCCTGGTACCTAACCCTGTCCACGAGCCTGCCCTCGTCCCTGAGCCTGCCCTCGTCCCTGAGCCTGCCCTCGTCCCCGAGCCTGCCCTCGTCCCTGAGCCTGCCCTCGTCCCAGTGCCTGCCCTCGTCCCAGTGCCTGCCCTCGTCCCAGTGCCTGCCCTCGTCCCAGTGCCTGCCCTCGTCCCAGTGCCATTGCCTGCCCTCGTCCCAGTGCCATTGCCTGCTCCTTTCCCAGTGCCATTGCCTGCTCCTTTCCCGGTGCCATTGCCTGCTCCTTTCCCGGTGCCATGTCCTGCTTCTCTCCCGGTGCCATGTCCTGCTTCTCTCCCGGTGCCATGTCCTGCTTCTCTCCCGGTGCCATGTCCTGCTTCTCTCCCGGTGCCATGTCCTGCTTCTCTCCCAGTGCCATGTCCTGCTTCTCTCCCGGTGCCATGTCCTGCTTCTCTGCCATGTCCTCTTCTCTGTGTCCCTCTCTGTGTCTGTCTGTTGTCTGTGTCTGTCTGTGTAGTGTCCTTCCAGGTTCCTGTGTCTGCTGTGGTTCCGGTGCCTGGTCCGCCTTTGCCTCGGCCCTCAACGCCCCCTCCGGCCTGGCCACCTCCCGCGGGGCCATTGACTCCGCTTTTGTCAGCCCGGACTCTGCCTCTGGTGCCGCCTGCCTGGCCTCCGCCTCGGCCTTCGCTTCTGCCTTGCTCGGCCGAACCTCCGCCTGCCCGGACTCAGCCGTCCAGCCTGTCGCTGCTGCCTCCATCCTCCGGACCGCCGTTGATTCTTCATCCATCCGGTCCACTGCTGCTGCCTTCGCCGTCCGGCCCGCCGTTGCTGCCGTCGCCCTCCGGCCTGTTCTGCTTGTCTGCTTCGCCCTGGGGAGCCTCCGCCGCTCTCGTTTCTGCCACTACAGTCTCCTGCCTAGGTCTTCTGTCGCTTGGTGTTCGGTGGCGTGTTGCTGTTTGGCGCCTCTGGAGCTGCGCCTTGGGGGGGGGATTCTGTAACATTTCTCAGTTCCTCTTCCCAGAGAACTACATCTTCCCCTTCCTAGATTGCTCAGAACTACAATTCCCATTCCCCAGTTCATCTTCCCTGTGAACTACAGCTTCCCTGGTCTTGCCTCCTCAGAACTACGTTTCCCATAACCCGGACTCAATCACCCAAATTCAGTACACCTGCTCCCACTCTAGCAATATATATATAAGCACACACATGCTCTTGCCTCTTTGCGAGGTATTGTGAGTATATATTTGATTCATTACTGAGCATTATATTCCTGTATTGTTGTTCCGGTCTGACCTTTTGCTTTGTTTATGAATTTCTGCCTAGGATTATCCCCTGTACCTTTGCCAACGCTCTATTTTTGCTATTCTGGCCTGACCCCTGCTCTGTTTATGAATTATTCTGCCTTGGATTATTTTCTGTGCCGTTGCCTTTGACAAATATTATAAGAATAAACAGTGTTCTTTTCATACCTTGGGAGTATCATTACACTTAAGATTACAATTATTCACAACATGGGTTAGGTTTCAGTAAAAAATTTGTTTAATACTATTCTAATCAAAATATCAATCAACCTACCTACTGTAGGTCAAATTTTAAACAGTGGTCTATGAATACGGCTTTATTGTGGTACATAGACATTTAGACACACAAAAGTTTTCTGGTGGAATGTTAAGCTCAAGTCTAAAAGGCCGTACAAGTCATGATGCCAAACATGAATCAAGAGTAATTTCAGGTATTGCACATCTTTAGCAGACCACTCAAAAATCCACTAGAATGCAGGAAATCACATTACTTAATCCAAAATTTCCTGGGGATGGGCCTTCAGCTATGTCTGCTTCACAGAATGTAACTAATATTGTCCATCTCCAATAGGCTGCCCCTATCAACGGATTTGGGCCTCCCCACAAACCACCAGAATGTAGGGTACAACATGGGTACAACATCAAATTAATTACAATTCTCTGATATCTGATCCAACAACCTGCGTGCGTGGCATCATTTTGGTCACTCCTGACAAAATCTCATTACAAGGTTTTTCGAAAAGTTGGCAGCTCTGTTATCTCCTTGGAAGTCTTCCAATTTTACAGCCAGCTTTACACTTCTAAGTTCTCAAAGGAAGAGTCTAAAGTATTTTTTAACTATATAGACCAATTTATCCCCAAAATAGATGATAACTATAAACAATGTGAAAATGTTGATGCAGTGTTTTGTCGCCTCTCTCTCAATAAAGCCCCCGGCTCAGACGGTCTCACTGGGGATTTTTATACGCACCTCTGGGAAGATAAGAAAATTGCTGTCTCATGTTTTCTCAGAAATTTCGAGGACCGTTATACTCCCACCCACAATGAGACAAGTGATTATCGTCTGATTTCCAAAACCAAATAAATACCCTAGATTTATAGAAAACAGAAGGCTAATTACTATGATTTCTATAAGGCGTTTGATTCAGTGGAGCATCCATTTATAATGATGGTACTTGAACCTTGGTTTTGGAAATAATTTTGGAAATCTAGTTAAGGGACTATATCAGAATATTAGCAGTTGTGTTCTATTACCTAATAGAACAACTCTCAGCTTTATGATTAATGTAGGAATCCCTCAAGGTTGTCCCATTTCACCATATTTGTTCTTATTAGTCACTGAAATATTAGCAATTTATATTAAAAACTCCAATGAAATTAAAAAACTAAATGTGCTAGGTACAGACATTATCATAAGCCAACTAGTTAATGACACAAGTCTTTTTGAAAAATAGACATCAAGTCCCAATAACTATTAAAAAAATGTAGATATTCTCTAGGTCTTCAGGGTTAACATTACATTTAAAGAAATGTGAACTATTCTCCATACATGACACACCACTAGATAGTATAAGTAATATCCCTATAAAATCAGAAATCAAATACCTGGGGGTCCACCTTACCAAGGACTCAAAACTAAGTCAATCACTGATGGTAGATAACAAACTAAAAGAAGGTAAATCAAAATTAAATGTATGGCCCAAAGGAGATTTATCAATTCTGGGTAGAGTTTATCTAACAAAATGGAAAGTTTATCCAGATGTATTTATCCAACCTATTCTCATGCCATCCCCAAGAAATTAATAAAATCTATGAATCAAATTAATCTAAATTTTATTTGGAGAAACAAACCACATTATATGAAAAAAGCAATATGGTCAAAGAAATAAAAGACGGAGGCCTAAAAATTTTAGATTTTGAATGCCTCAATGGAACCATGAAAATAAATTGATTAATGTCCAGGATAATACACAGCAATTGCTTTTGGTACTGTATCCCAAATCATATATTTAATAAAATTGGAGGATTGAAACTTCTTCTCACAGCAGACTTTGATATTAATAAACTTCCCTTATCATTATCAGAGTTCCATCAGATATATACTATACTGAAATAAATTGTTGTTTTATGAAGACTGGTTTGAGAAGAATATATGGTCCATAACCGATCTGATGGATGCTAGATTATAAGCAATTTTGCACTAAACACAATTTTAACCCTTCCAAGTCAGACTTTGTGAAAATTCATAAAGCACTACCAAAATAATTTATACTTCTGACACAAAATATACGGCCGCAATTGGCCCCACTAGCCAAGGATTTTCAATTTTGGACAAGAAATTCAACAATTGTTTCATTAGGAACTGTTTCACTGGAGATTTATTCCCTGGAAGTCAAAATAAAAATTACATTTTATCTAAATTTGACAAAAAATTAATATATAAATTGAGAACTATGTATTTAAAATTCCCTATACCACCTAAAATGAAAAAAACACATTTCAAAATTATGAATTACATTTATCCCTCCAAAGACTTACTTAGGCTTCGTTTCAATATTAATGACAATATATGCTTATTCTATGAATCTGATATTGAAACTACTGACCATATATTTTTCTCATGCAGGGAAATACAGACATTTTGGATTGACATTTTATTTGGATAAAAGAAAATTTCTCACTATTCCCTGCTACTATCTCTAGAGGAAATATTACATTTGGTATGGTATTACATAACAAAAAATATTAAATCTGTTGCAATGTCATTATATGTCTAGCTAAGTTTTTCCAAAAAAATCCACAAAAATAGACTTGTGAAGTCATCCCCCAATTTAAAGTTTTTCTTAAATTAATTTAAACTATATGTAAAGTCCTTAAAATTTGTGATCGGAAGAAAAGCACAAAAACTTTATGATATCCTAAAACACTTCCCCACAATGTCAACAACCTGAAAATAAACTGTACTTCCCCTTGTATGTTATATTATTTAATTTGTATTTATTTATTTAGTATTTTTAATTTATTTTCTTCCTTCTACTGATATTATAATTGTATAATTCTTTCTAAATCCTATATATATATACAGTGCCTTGCAAAAGTATATTAAAATTTTTTGAAATATCCAATAAATTTCATTCCACTTCATGATTGTGTCCCACCTTTTGTTGATTCTTCACAAAAAATTAAAGTTTCATATCTTTATGTTTGAAGCCTGAAATGTGGCAAAAGGTCAAAAAGTTCAAGGGGGCCGAATACTTTCGCAAGGCACTGTATATATGTTATATACAGGAGACACGACTTGGACCAACCAAGTAATTGTGGATAAATAACATTTATCCTAAACAATTAGGAAACAATAATGTAGCAGAACTCACATTGGAAGTAGCATAACTCTAAATTTTTGGAAAAATGAATGTACCAGGACAAGATAGTCAGTGAATTAATTCAGCCTATGTGCTATCTATTGTGCTGGACTTCATCCAAAAACCACTGGATTTTAAAGACTTGGTAATTCCCTAGTTTGCATCCCAGAATTGACATTGATGTGAGCTTCTATTCATATAAGGTAGGCCCAGGCCTATAGACCTCTTAAAGACACACATGTTTCATTTCCCTTTCCTGTCTACATACTGTATGGGCTGTCGTTATACTGTTATAGTTTGTGCTGTGTTTACTGTACAATTTCCTTTATTCAGGAAATGATGTTTGACAACATGTAATGCAAAACAGTTGTGATATAAACAGTTGTAATATCTATTGGCAGTCATTAAATTTAGAAGATGTTTTGTAGTGCATCCATAGATGGCCACTTCTATGACATTCTAGGCTATGACAGGCTTACATGATAGTACAGAATGCGCTATAATTCCATCATGTTTGCATATGGCATGTGTTAATGTGTACATAGACATAGCATTTGACAATATTTCTATGTGAGAAAGACTGATAGAGTTTTTTGCCATAAGGGCATTCTTGCGGGAACTTCTCTATAGTGTATTGTAACTTGGTATCTCAGATGTGACGCAAATGGCTCAGTGGTTATGGAGTCAGACTGAAAGTCAAATGTTTGCCGTTTTGTTTCCCAACTGTGCCAAATGTCGGTATGTCCTTGGTCAAGGCACTTTACCCGAAGTTGCTCCAGTGGTATGTTCCTATACTTACGGTGATTCGTTCTGGATAAGAGCATCTGCTAAATTACTTAAATGTAAATGGATATGTTGATGCAATGAGAAATTCGGATGTATAATGCATTCTCTCCACCCACACAACATCACCACCAGCCGTCAATGTAGTGGACACGAGGTATCACTGTATGAGTTAATCATCTAGCAACAAATTAATATTGTCTTGCATAATGTACCTATTGAATGGGTCACCTTAATCACTATCAGAAAAATTGCCCACCAAAATTCTTTTTCGGTAGCCACCACTGTCTGTGACCCATTCAAACTGATAATTAATAACCTATAGGGCCCTATTTTAACGATCTGAAATGCAAGTATCAAACGCGAAACGCAAGTTACATTGTGGGAGGGTCCAGGGCGCTGTTGCTATTTTACCGGCGGGATAAATGATTCTTGCGCCCAACGCATATCTAAAATGGGTAGGTCTAAAGTTGCTTCATTAGTCATAGGTGTGGTTTGTGCGTAATGTGCAATAAACCAATCAGATCGTCATCTCACATTCCCTTTAAGAGCAGGCGTGCTTGTTCCATGGCGGATTGCTATTATAACGGCGATTTTCTATTCATTTTTCTTTTTACAAAATGTAAATAAAGAAATGTCACAAGACATAGCCTACTTTCCGATGTTTTGGACTCACTCTCACTGAATCACGAGGTTATGAATGCATGGTAATATTTTTGCAATGTAGTCTAACATTAGACCGAGATTACTCTTCTGTCAAATAAGCTTTCCACTCCCGTTCTGCATTTCTGGGCATTTGAGTGGCTGGCATGCATTTAAACATCACGTCTCCTGAATTCCTCTAATATTTCCTAATTAATGTCATCAACACATCCATGATTCATGGAAATGTTGTGTAAAATACAACAAAGAATGCTGCGACTTGAGTAGTGTACCTGTTCTATCCAAACACCTGACGCGCATTTTCAATGTGCCAATTGGCACATTTAAATGGTCGTTCAATTAGGCTACACTGCCGGTTTGTGTGTGTTTTTGATTAAACAGCATTTTACGCACTTGCTGGTATCATAAATTGTGTCATCATTAACCATGTCTTTAACGGATAGCTGTTGTCCCCTTCACAGCCACCCATCTAAGGGGGGATTCCTCATGCCAAAGTTGCCATAAATGAGTCGTGGCTTGAGCCTGAGTAATTATGAGTAAAGACATGGGTGATTTTACTATTAGCATCGCAAATTACGTGTGTATACTTGTTGATTGAATGGGTTCCCTTGAGTTTGATGTATATCAGTGCAAATAATTCATTATGAATATTTTGAGTAAATGTGTACACTAGATGTATACCTATTTTTCACATTTTCGGACACCACAATGACTTCCTCGTGTGGTAATATTTTTCCTTCTAATTACATATTGCAATAATAAAGAACTGCTACATTTGTGTAGATGAGAGGAGCAAAGTGTATGCGCGTTGTGCACATGCTACATTACGGTTAAGCATGCGCCCTTAAAATAGCATATGAATAACACGCCACTGACTTTAAACCAGGTTTTTCCTGGTCAATTGCGGAATTGTTTTCGGGGATTGCAAGATAGCACCAGGGAACGTTTGCGCTGGAACACGCCTCTTCTTTTCGCTGAACCGCCCAATGAACGCAAGTTCATTCCCTAATTTACTGATGCGCGTCTGTGGAGGGAAAAGTCCCATATGCGTCGGGTGTAAGATAGGAATGATACATGCGTTTGTGTAAAAAGTCAATTGCGCAGGGTGTAAGATAGACTTGCTTCAATATAGAGAGTTACCTACAATAGATCAGAGACTACTGTAGGACTAAAAACCCTGGCGTTTTGGACATTTTTAGAATTCTGATATTCTAAGAACCATAGAAAAAACGTTTTATAATCATATGTCTGAAAGACACTGATGGGCAGCTACTTATCTTTGACAAAAAACCCAAACGGTCAAAACCCCTGTCTGAAAGCCCATGAAACCCCCTTACTTAGGAGAACTTATGTATGAAAGCCCATGAAACCCCCCTACTTAGGAGAACTTGTCTGAAAGCCCATGACACTGTGGGCCCTATTTTAACGGTCTGAAACGCAAGTATCAAATGCAAAACAAATGACATTGTGAGAGGGTCCCAGGCGCTGTTGCTATTTTACCGGCGGGATAAATGATTATTGCGCCCGACGCAAATCTAAAATGGTAGGTCTGAAGTAGCTACATTAGTCATAGGTTTTGTTTGGGTGTAACATGCAATAAACCAATGAGAGCATCATCTCACATTCCCTTTAAGAGCAGGCGCGCTTGTTCCATGGCGGATTGCTATTATAACGGCGGATTGCTATTCATTTTTCTTTTATACATAATGTAAATAAAGAAATGTCACAAAGACATACTTTTCGATGTTTTGGGCTCCCTCTCACTGAATCACAAAGTTATGAATGCATGGTGATATTTTTGCAATGTAGTCTAACATTAGACCGAGATTACTTTGCTTACCTCACTCTTCTGTCAAATAAGCTCTCCTCTCCCGATCTGCTGCTGGGGCATTTGGGTTAAGTGGCAAGCAACGACATCACGTTTCCTTAAGTCCTCTAATATTTCCTCATTTATGTCATCAACACATCCATGGTTCATGGAAATGTTGTGTAAAACAAAACAAGCCACAAAGAATGCTGCAACTTATAGAGTAAGTGCCTCTTACATTTTCAGTGTGCCGAATCTTTGTTCAATTAGGCTGCACTGCGTGTTTGTGTGTGTTTTCGATTAAACAGCATTTCACCCACTGTTGCTGGAATTAGAAATGGTGTCATCAGCCTTGACTTTTATGGATAGCCATTGTCCCCTTCACAGCCACCCATCCAAGGGGGGTTTCCCCTCAAAGACAGCAGGAATGGCAGAGTTTGCCAGTATAAATGAGTCGTGGCTTGAGCCAGGGTAATTGTTGTGCACATGCTACATTATGCCCAAGCATGCCCCTTTAAAATAGTATACCACGCCACTGACTTTTAACTAGGTTTATCCTGGTCTGTGGTGGAATTGTTTTTGGGGACTGCAAGATAGCACCAGGAAACGTTGTGCAAGTTCAAGCGCAAGTTCAATCCCTAATTTACCGACATGCGTCTGTGGAGGGAAAAGTCCCCTGTGCGTCGGGTGCAAGATAGTAATGATACATGCGTTTGTGTAAAAAGTAAATTGCGCTGGGTGTAAGATAAGGCCCCATGTCTTTGCTGACTCAACAACTATTTGGAAGCTGTAGTATGGGGGAAGTATTTAGGAATGTCTTAGGGGGCATGGCTTGATAAACGTTTAAAAACCTTGACACTATTTTTGAAAGGGATCAATTGTAGCGCTGGAGCCTGCCATCAAACTTTTGACACCTGCTGTTTAGTGGTGGTCTGTACCATAGGAACATCTTTTGGGGTCGGAGCAAACAAACAGACCAATCGCATGGTTCGGACCCAGTCGTCAAAGTTTTTAAAAGCTACATTGGGGATGTGGCTTACATGAACCAATAGGAGCACACCAGGGGAGGGGAAGGGGGCAGGGAACGGGCGGGAAAAGAGGTGTGGTTTAAATGGCTCAGCTAATCAGAACGTTCGGACCCACCTGCCAAATAGGTGGTCATAATGTTTTGGCTGTTTGATTGATGGGTGGTTGCTATTCTCTCTCACACATACACTTAGACAGACATAGTAACATTTGGTCACATATCCATAATATAATTGGATCTGGATTTTTCAGAAATGCTGAAATAATCCAATCAAGACTTAGAGAGTCACAGCTGTTTAAAAGCTTATCCCCTTTGATATAATTCACATGTTCCTTCTGCAATAAAAGTATAATTTGATTAGACTGAGATATTATACTCGTCCCTATTTCTCTGCATATAGCCATTGGGTTAATCTATGCCCCTTTTAAAAAAGTCTTTACCCACTAACGTTGATCAAAGTCATTACAGGACAATTACTTCCCAAGTGAAATCTGCAGCACAATTAAGAGCAGTCAGTCAGATGTCTTTACATGATGCATTGATATTGCAATTATGACAATAACACTCCAAATGACTTGGTTGAGTGTTAATGTATTACACATAATAATTGGATGGAATTACATAGCACTTTGCCAGGTGCTGCAAGTGTTTCACAGGATCAATGTGTTGGGCCCAGAATGTAATATACCTGGAATGGTATCAAACACATGAATATCATGTGGTTAATGTGTTTTAAATCTTTTTGTTCATTCCAATCCAGTTAGTACAATAGGACATTTCCACTATCTCTGCACAGCAGCCTCTACTAAATTAATCTCATTCCATTCCAGTGTGTATCAGCAGTAACAGAGAACACCTGTGCTGACCTGGGCACCTTTGCATTATATCGCTACACACTGGCAAAGGAGCAACCACTCTTTTGCAGTGGCTTTTCAAAGTCAAAAAGCGAACACAGTTTTATTTTAAGAGGAACCATAAAAGAACATTGTCATCTTACAATTTCAATAAATTCTAAAAGAAATAATCCAATGTCATGGAATCATCAACTCTGTCATTTTACACCAACTTTGCCATGACAACAGTACATCACATTGCCATGTTTTCCCCACAGATTTGCATAGATTTATTGCAGCCAATAAGCAATTTACCGTAGTTTCACTGAGATAACCATTAAAAATGGTCTCCACTACACTCAACTATGTGCTCAGCTGTTGTATATTTCACCAATTACATTTATATATTGTAAATTGAAAGTCTCTTTATTCAAAAATGTATGTTTTCAAATGCATCCTCCAAGGATTTTAGTTTCTGTTACAGTACATTTCCCAACCTGTCACACGTGAGGAGATACATAATTTAATGTTTGCATATCTTCTTATTTTAGTGAATAATATAGAGTCAAATTAATCATATAAACAGATGTGTTTGTATTCTGGATGCTGATTGGTTATCATATGTGCATCGACTGCCATGCAGCTCAGTCAAACAATTTCTAAACTGAGTAATTTTCAAAAATCTTCTAAACCCAATTGTCATGTCTAGACATTATTTCCCCATGCTTGCATGCTTCTAACAACTGATAAATTGTTGTTCATACATATAAACCTCACCAACTACTAGATTTGCTTGCTATGCTATGGACTTGCAACTCTTTACTACAGTTTGGAAAAGGCCAAATCTCCTGTTGTTATTCTGAACGATCAAATAGATCCTAACAAGTCAAGCATCAAGGTCAACCAAAGACCACTCTCTTGTCACAGATGCTTTTTGAACCATCTAGAAATGTCCATATACAGTTAGATCCATAAATATTTGGACATGGCACAAGTGCGCTTTGGGCATGTCCAAATCCACTTTTGCTAGTTTGACGGCAGAAAAAAGGGTCCATGTGCATGGTTTATAAGGGTTGTACTAAGTGTGTTCATTATTCATGGGTGTGTTTTGGGCATAACATGCAATAAACCAATCAGAGATTCATCTTCCATTCCTTGCACCGTATTTGCACCGTAATATTTTTATTTGTAATATTTTGCATGTTCGTGTGCTGCTGCCCTTCCCTGTGTGTGTGCAACAAGCAGTGTGCAAGCGCCGTGCCTATGCTATAGGTGCATTTGACTAATTTGCTGTTAAAATAACAATGGCATGCTGCACCATTGACTTTAGACCAGGTTTCATTGGTCAGTGGCGCAATCACTTTTCGATGCCTCAAGATAGCAATACACATTTATTATCCTGAACACACCTCCCTGTAAGACCAGCACACCCATGGGTGCAAAAATGGGCGCAAGTGTATTTGTTATTTAAACAACGCAGGCGCTGGACGTGAAATTAACAACTCTGACGGTCTTAAACTAGCAAAGACACTTGCATTAGGGCTTTGCGCTGTGTTTTGAGCCGAGTGCAAGAGAGGGACCTTAATGTTTTGTTGCAAATCCTTTGCAAGCATTGACTGCCTAGAAACTGGATCACGTAGACAGATGCTGGGTTTCTTCCCTGGTAATGCTCTGACAGGCCTTTCCCATGGCTGTCTTCAGTTCCTTATTGTTTTTCGGCCGTTTTTGGTAAAATGCATACTTAATTGTATTTAAGTCAGTTGATTGACTTGGCCGATGCAGAACGTTCCACTTCTTTGCCTTAAAAAGGAATGGGTTGCTTTTACAGTAGGCTTCAGTTCATTGGCCATCTGCATTGTAAAGCACCATCTCATGAGTTCTGCAGCATTCAAGCAGAATATAGCTCTAAAATATTCATCTTGCTGCTTTGGTCAGCAGTCACATTATCAATGGAACCAGTTCCATTGGCAGCCATACATACCCATGCCATAACACTTCCTTCACCATGCTTCACAGATGAGGTGCTGTGCTTTGGAACATGAACATTTCACTCCATTCTCCATACACTTCTCTTCCCATCATTCTGGTACAAAAAGTAGATTTTTGTCTCATCTGTCCATACAATTTTGTTCCAGAATTTTTCAGGGTTTGTTCTTACACCGTTCATCTGTTTTGTATGTAAACACATTCATTTAATCTAATATCCTGTGGTAGACAGGAAATAATAATAACTTACTCAATATCTAAACATATATGGACATGACTGGAATTGTTGATGATTGTTGACAAATGTGAGCTAATGTTTAAAAAACCTATGTAGTACAACTTTTGGGATTGTAAAAACTTAGTAGTATTGTATATAACTACTGTATATATCAAAACTTTGAGTATTCTCGCAATTCTAATTCTTCGGGTGCCTTACGATTGTATGGTAAATCAACATATAGTACTCTGTTTAGTGTTCAGTAAGTTAATGTATTGTATGGTCAAAACCATACCAATTGTATGTTATGGAAGGATGAAATTCAGAATTGTTTATTTCTATATCTATCTTTTACAAATGTTTTGATTTATCTAAACATATAAAGTCTAAACAAAATGGCAAACAACATACAATCAAAAGCAATACAATATGTTTGTACATTTTCAACCAATTCTAAAGATGGTTGTTCCTGCTAAGATTTTGATCATATATTCAATCATAAATCTAACCTACTTTAGTTCAAATATTCTTAATGCAGGGTGTGAGTAATTAAATATGCAGACTGTTTGTATTTTATCCATGGCTGGATTTCAATATGAGTCAGGCATAAAGTGATTTTAAGTCTGGTGTTGTATGTTTACAGGGTATTTCCTAACAGTATGCTATTAGGGTATAACAAGGCCCTCATATAATGGCCTTACAATATACTGTATGCCAAAAAACTTTAGTTTTAATGCCCATTATAGAGGATGTGTAATGGAACCATATAATAGAGTTCAGTAAAAACCCTACATACAGTATGTTTTTCTTTGCACCTTACTCCTATGAGTGTACATTTCTATATAATAATAATTACCTTTGGCTGTTCCATTTTGTTCTTCTTTCTCAACAAGATTAACTATAGCAGAATCAAATTAATCTATTCCGAGCTTAATTAATCAACTCCCCTCGGTAACGGACTCTAACAGAATGTGCAAATAACCCTGGGGGCTAAATGACCTGATGTTGGCATGGCAGCACTACAGTCGTGGTCACAGGTTTTGTAAGTATTGGTCTCCACAAGGTTTGCTGCTTCAGTATTCTTATATCTTTATGTCAGTAGTTACTATGGTACATTGAAGTATAATTATATATTAATTATACAATGACCTTTCATGTTGCTTACGTCAAATTCTGACCCTACCATCTGAATGTTGCATCAGAAACTGAGACTCATCAGACCAGGCAGCGTTTTTCCAATAGGCCTTTTTTACATTTCTGCAGTCCTAGTAATGGAAGGTGTCATAGAGTAGTGAAATTATTTCCGTTGCACTAATATTGTTATAACCTGTATTGTGTAGCTACACTATTTTAGAGTATAATGCAGGAGATCAAGGGCAAAAGTGCCTGTAGAGTGCCTCCGCATAATAAAACATTTAATCAATGTTCCTACATGTCATTTGACGACTTACCATCAGCAAAAATACTAAATAACAAATGTGTAAAAGCTGTTAAATTTGACTAAGGCAACACGTTTATAATCAAGTCTACATTGCTGTGTGGGCAACATTTATACCCTGATGACTTCAGTTTCCTCCTGTAACATTAATGAAGTGCTTAAAAACTGGAGTTTTACCTTCCTGGTGTCGTTGGAATTATTTTGATTACCGACATGAGACTGTATGTTGAAGCACAAATGTCAAAGACATGCATCACCAGGCTGATATGCTTCTGCACTACAGCCAATGCTAATATAACTTTTAGCAGCTGCTGAAAATGGCTACCCGACCCCTCCTCACCGGTAAATGCTATATTTTCATTCAGCTGATAATGACAGTGACACGTTTTTTATTAGGGTGTTACCAGGAAATGTGGTAACAATATTAGATAGTCAATCTGTAGATGCATAAAGACTATTATGTTAAATTAACTAAGACTAATCATGAACCTCATAACTTGTAGCCCTTCTCCGTTTTTATCAAATTTTTGTTGTTATGGACTCAACGTCTATCATTTATACCATATAGCCCATAGAAAAGTGTCAAAGTTAAAGAGAATGAAATAAATTAGTTCAACTTCCATTGCCGACATTATTACTACAGACTGGAAATGAGTATACCCATTTTCTGACGTCCAATTGTGGTGAGCCCAGGCAAATTATAGCCTCAGTTTCCTGTTCTTAGCTCACAGGAGTGGCACCCGATGTGGTCTACTGCTGAAACGTGGGCTGTTCATGCATTTTACAATAAAATCACACAGGAGCCTAACTGATTTGCAGACACTTGTTTTCCTTAATCTTCAACCAATATTCTTCAAGCTTTGACATGTTGTGTGTTCATAGATGCTCTTCTGCCTACCTTGGTTGCAATCAGGGGTTATTTGCATTACTGTTGCATTTCTATCAGCTGGAACCAGTCTGGCCATTTTCCTCTGACTTCTGCCATTAACAAGGCATTTTCAGCTATTGAGAACGGACACTCACCAGATATTTCCTCTTTTTTAGACCATTCTCTGTAAACCCTAGAGGTGGTTTTGAGGGAAATCCCAGTAGATCTGCACTTTCTGAAACACTCAAACCAGCCCGTTTGGCACCAACAACCATGCCACATTCAAAGTCACTTAACCTGTTAGGGATCGCCCCCTAATTGTCAAATTCTCCCTAAAAAACATACCCAAAGTTAAACTCTTGTTACACTGGACCTGAGGCAAGGACAAACATATGGTTGATATTTTTTTAAAGAAAATTTTTGGATATGTAAAATTCATTTCAAACAAATATACACAGTGAATATGTCACAAGATGAAGTAAAGAAAATGCATAATTATTTTCTGTTTTTATTGGTCTACATCCTCTTTGAAAGAACCCTACAAAGCTATATATTAAGATAGGATACTGGATCCAATTCAAATCACGTTGTTAAGGTGCTGGCCAAATAAGTCTAAGATTTTAGAGTGATTGAGTGAACAGCAAATAAGCTATAGCTTTTTTTGTGAAACTATATTTTTAGAAAAAATGCACCGTGATGACATTTACATCTGGGTCCTGAGACGAATAACACATTTCTTTCCTGAATTATCTCTGTCAGTCTTAGGTTAAAATTGTTCATCTTGCACATTTTTAAGATCTCTGTTTCATAAGGATGGCGTATATGCCGAAATTGCTAAGCTTTTGGACACTTTTCACATACGTCTTTTGTTCAGAAGTGCAGGTCAAATACATTACCGTTTTCATTTATTTATGAATGCATTTAACAGTCCGGTAAGAAAATGCTATTTTTACATTCAAGATGGATTTTACCTGGGAAAACTATGCTTTAAGTCATTACTGGGACCCTTTGATGACCAAAAAGAAGGATTTTTTGACCGTAAGTAAAATATTTTGTACTAAAAATTAACATAAGTACAGTGTGCTAATCTGTATTTTCTAAGTAAAATGTAATTGTTTTCAAGACGCATACCTGACATTAAGTAGTCTTAACGTTGTGAGTTTTATAGCTACACTAAAACTGAGATATTTGCTAGAATCCCAAGATTCTAAGCTTTAAGAACATATAATACTTTTATATATATCCTATAAAATGAGCGTGGTAGTTACATTTCTTCTTCTTCAGCAGATTGACTTGACCATATCTACATGCCTAAATGCAATGACTAGCTACCATGTGAATGGCTAATTAGAGATTTGCATTAATGAGCAGTTGAACAGGTGAACATAATGAAGTGGCCAGGGAGTGTTTATTGTAACCTCTGGTTACCATATAACACAGCTGTGGTACCTTATAGTAAATGCAGTGGCAAGAAATAATATGTGAACCCTTTGGAATGGCCTTGATCTTTGTAAAAATTGGTAACATTAAAACATTGGGTAACACTGTCAGTTTTTTAGGTTTAAAATGTGTAATTGGACGACAACGGAGTGGTACTACTCCGTGATTTCATGGTATTGATACTGTTGTCCAACCACATATTTTAAACATAACAAACACATGACATCATCATCTACAACATGATTTAATTGGTTACTAATGATATAATGGGCTGGAAGTGGGAAGCTTTTTTCCCCAGGCCTACTGTTGGTTTGTTTGACATTCAGAATGTAGAGTTTTCAAAGAATGCAAAGAAGGTATATTTCAAGTAAGAACGTTGTTAACCTCTTAGCGTTCAGTATCCCGCCTGCGGGAGATTCCCGCCCCCAAAAAATGGACTAGAATCACAGTTCACAAGTTAAATTTTTAGGATATATATACATGTTATATATCTACAGAAAGTTAGACACTCAGGAATGTAGCAAATGTCTCCATTTTAAAGTAGCTATAACAAAAATAATAACTTCCCAACATAATGTGAGCTACGTGCCTTGTACACATGTGCCTCAAATTAAATGGAATGTCAAACTAGAAACAAGGCTAACACCCTCATTTTAGGGTTATATATAAATGACTTATATTTCCTTAAAACTTAGAATCATGGGGTTCTAGCAAATATCTCGGTTTTAGTGTAGCTATACAATTCACAACGTTTCGACTTTTTGTCAGCTACGCGTCTCAAAAATAATGATGTTTTTTTTCACTTCATAGAAAATACAATAAGGAATATTGAATAGCAAATATCTTGGTTTTAAAATAGCTATGACAATGAGATAATTATTAGTCATAATGTATTGCGACATCGCCACTGGTGGACTTCATGTATAGCTGTTCTTGCTCAACAAGGAAGTATAGATGACCATGCTGTAGAGCTTGCCTGTTCCTGACTTACCTTATGGAGTCACTACAGCCTGGTTTAAGACCTTTTGACTGATTAGTGTTTTAACCTTGTTTTTATTTTAAAGGGTTAATTAAAAAGATCAGTTTATTTGGAGTTTGTAGCAGTAGAGTACTGTATGTTTGATCCCATAACAACTGATGCATGTCTACTTGTCTTCCCATTTCCCTAGGACTAAGATGACCCCGCTGCCCGACTTGGCTCCCAGGCCTCCCAACACACCTCCTCAGAATGTCTCCGCCCTTGTCTCATTTCTTCTTACACTTAATTCATCTCCTGTTTTTTGTCTTATTCTATCATTCCTGGTGGACCAACCTGCCACCAGCAACACATACATTCCAAGTTCGTCCGAAGCTGCTTTTGAGAACTCCTTAGCCTATCAAAGGTCCCCAGTATGTCTCCTCCATAACCCTGTCCTGCATGTTCCTCACCCTTTTAGGTTAACATCACAGATATTACTCATGACCTCCTGCATTTTTGGTTCCTGGTTCTCATTGACTTGGACATGGAGCAAACTTGTAAAAGCTGAACAAAAAAAGTGACCATGTGAACTGCACCTGTTCTGACTTAACATAATATACTAAAGGCTTAGTGACATGAATGTACACAATAACATTGAAAAACACAACTGATGTTGTTATATTCCATTGTATGTATGCAGCATTGTTATGACAACATTCTTATTATTTTCTTATGGCCTATGATAGTGATGATTTTTTAAAAAGATACTCAACTAAACCTATTATTTCCATACCTGTCGATTCTTTCGTTACCGTGTTAGTCTTATGAGCTCTGTGTGCCTTCGGTGGCTATTTTCTGTTACTATTGTTATTAAACACACTTCGTAGCGCATTCACCTGCACCTGCTTCCTTACTGAATCCTAACACGTACGACCTAAAACAGGCGTACGACGGGCGTACCCCAATTCCTAGGCAAGGCAAGGGATTTATCAATTTGAACGTGATCGTAGGCTGCGATAAAATCTCATGTCTGGTCTGACTTCGTGTACGCAAATTCTCTAGTGTGACTAGCGGTGTTCATGGTATAACCACCCGGTTCAGTGAATTGTTGAACCAGCAATCATTGATGAATATGTCTGCATCACAACTACCCCATATTGCAAATTACATTTCAGAATTACGAGTTAATTATATACAGCACATTGCTGTTAAGTTGTTTATTATTTCCCTTTCACTTCGCGGTGGCCTATAACATGAGGGCAGAAATTAGGCAAACAACAAATTGAATCAAATAATATTTATATATATTATTTAAACAAGCGCTTTGGCAGTCCTGTAGTCGAAGCGATGGCATATCTGTAGGACCTTAATTCACGCTCTCTACATTGAGACCTTTCAGCGGGAGATCAGGGACAGTTCTGGTATATATCACAGCCAACAATAGTCTAAGTATGCCAGCAGTTTTAGCAGCTATGAAGTCCCTTTCTGCCTGGTATATTCAAACTATGATTAAAATAATATTTTATGAGATTGCTGGGTTTCCAATTCGGGCGAATTGGGCAATTGATTGTACTGCGTCTTTAGCCACCATCCATGAATGATTACGCATTTATCAATCACAAAAACTTTAATTCAATCAACGTTCAGATCTTATGTGATGCCAGGATGTTTGTTCTGAATATGGTAGCCCGGTGGCCGGGTGTGACGTGCGTCTTTATTTTTGCAGCATTGGAACAAGGCAACAGGGCGCACTGCATGGCTGGAGTCATGTCCTCAGTGAGTTACGCCCTCGTACAATTATTATAATAGTTCTACGTAGTTCTTTGGTGAAACGGTTGGATGTGATTCCTCTTGTTGAAAATATGCCCTGACTGAGTACCTTATAACACCGCTAGCAAATCTGCTTGCAAATCCGAAACAAGCAGGAACGCAGGTTCAACAGTGCGCACACACGTACACGAACCACAGAGTGATGTATAGGTTTGCTCTAGGGCAGGTGGCTCTGTCTTGTGTAAGCGGAGTGGGGTGGGGGACTGCTATACGCACCAGAGCAGGCTTGTAACATAATTATGGCATGCAGGGTTCTCCAAGACATTCCGCTGGAGAACGATGCAATTCAATGAAGATCAGAGGCCACATCAGCCAGCTCTACGAAGGAAAAAGGATCTTATTCTGAGCTTCTAATATAGTAAGTGCTATATTGGGTAAGAAAGTTACTTAAACATTACAACCAGGGTGGGAAATTAACTTTTTTGTCCACCAGCCACTGTGGCTGGTGGATGCCAAAATTTTACCAGCCACTTAGATTTTTTACCAGCCACTTTTTCCCAAATTCAAATACATAAAAGAAAACACACTAGCATATTCTATATTGCTTCAACACATTAAATTCACTATTTATACATGTGAAATTAATATAGGTCAATT
>JACXGM010015269.1:0-21426 GCA_016801145.1 Umbra pygmaea | reverse complement strand
CTATTCAACTGTTAAATGATAATAGGAAAAGTAAAATGAAGTCTTTTTTAAATTTACTTTGTTATTTGATGATTGGAAAAGTAAAACAATGTATTTTTTAAATTTACTTCATTGGCTTATAGTAGGCAATGGAAATGATAAACATTTAATTATCCTCATTTCCTTTTACTACATTTTGGCGGTCCTGGGATTCCATAGTTTTGCAATAAAATGCATTTTTGTGACAAAGCGATAGCTAGCTATTAAGTGTTGGCTGCCTGTAGCTGTACAGTATGTCAACATATTGGCTCGTTAGCCTACTTGTCTTAACCCATGACTATAGTAGTATACTGTACACTACACAATTCTAACTCCGATTTAGCTGTCCCAAACTAATTTGAGGTCCTCGACATAACTCCCAAATTGGAACAAAATCACTTTTCACTCTCATCACCGACGCATCTTTGCTAGTCTCCAGATGTTTCTCAATGTCAAGGAAGGATCCTTCAAAGCCATAATTTTGAGGATGCTACGTACGTCATCGAAGTAGGTGGAAGGACTGTTCCAATGTCAAGGATCCTCCGAATTTCAACCAAGGACTGAGTCCTTCATTCTGAGAATTTCCCTTTTTTTTGCCGACGTTAGTGGAGACAATCGGAGCGATTACGGGGCAATATGCTTTAAAATATAAGAATCTTTAGTGTTTAAGGTTACTGTGAATTTGTTAAAATGGTAGTACACATAAGTAAAGTTTAACATTTAAATGTCAGTACAAATTGCTACTGTCTACTGTTAAATTGCAGCGCCAAAGGTGGACCTTTTCACTGAAGTAATGTCGCAATAACGTGCTCTTGCTAGCCTGTTCCATTTACGTTGGAGCAAAAACTTTTGAAGTTTTCGATTATACACTTGAATTTTGCATAAACGGGATACCGAAACAAATGTGTGTTCAGAAATCTTTTATTTGCTAAATATCTATTTGGAGAACATAAACAATTGTTGCTACCCGTGTCTCCTGTCCTGAACCATTCTCTGCTCCATATATTGCACTTTCCTCCCTCTTGATTTTAATGACACAAATGACTGCACAAGCAAATTTTATAAAAGCTGCTGGTATTTTTCAGTCTTAATTTATGACAAAGTCAAGTGAAATACAAGTTTATCGCTTGTTTTCGTGAGATTTTTGCCGTTGATTCCTCTAAATTGTTAAATGTGTACATATAGCCTGCATTCCGGGGTGGTGGTAGTGAGAACTGCTACGTTAAGATGACAAATTTCAATATTTTAATTTCAGTTATGATTTGAGCAGTACAGCGATTTTTGTAGTTGGAAATTCGTGTAGTGAACATTATATTACGCTTTAGTCATGTGTCATAGAATGTAAAGATATAAAATGTAGGTGAAAATTGGAGACATTTGGAGTTGCTTGCAACACGTACCTGATTAATCATCACTCACTTAGATCCTTTAAAGTTATCAACTAGCTACTATAGATAGGTAAGTGTTTCCTCCTGCATTGTTTTTGTATAAGTCATGCATCTCACAATCGTTTTGTGTGCAACAATTCAACAGGCATTTTGCGTGGTAATAACAAATGCACTAGTAGAAGTTACACACAAGACAAATTCATAATATGGGACAGTTTTAATTATTCGGCATAGATAGTCAAGGTAAATGCACATGAGCAGATGTTGGCTATACTGACTGCGTTTAAGCCTGTGTCTGATGTTGACAGGGTTGAGACAACATCAACTTAAAAGTTATAAATCGTAAACAATATAATTTAAAATAGACTCAAAGTCAGGTTTTCAGACCTTTATAAACAATGTAAATTATTAGCTTAATAGGAACAACATATTATATGGCATACTAAAATGGCAACAGTAGGAGGAGTGGTGGGGGGGTACATTAATGTTAGATGATAACCACAACATTTTGTTTTGCTAAAAATACTTATTTAAAAATTATTTTTCACAAATAAAACGATGCCAACCATTTCTATAAGAGGATTAACACACGATAGACTGTGCATTGCCAGGGAATAACCACACCCCTCAGTGGTTGAGGAGCCACGAGGCCGAAAGGCAATGCACAGTCTGTCATTTGTTAATGCTTACTTAACCAATAACCTCCATTTTGTTTATAAATATTACAAACAATGCTATTTTAGTTTAATAGACAATAATAAATAATAACTACCTTTGTAAATACCGTTGGAGCCTCTGTGCACCTCTCCCCGGACTGAGATCTCCTCTAGGTGTGCCCCTTGGTCTGAGGTCAGGTAAACCAATGTGTTCTCCCTCAGTTTCAACCGGGCCAGAGTCTGCATCAGCTGACCTGGGAACAGATGTTATTAAACAGATCATCATAGGTAAAATAAAAGTAACATTTATAGTAAAAACTATATATGCACACTGTATGAAAAAAACATAAAAACATCCAACCCTATTTTATATAAATAAATGGAGAAAGCCAACATGTTGGTGAAGCCAGCCAAGCGTAAGCTAGGGAGATCGTATTGTTATTCTAGCATGTGTCTATTAGAAACACTTAGTTTGTAGTAAAATAATAGAAAAATGTAGTCCACTGTTCTACTTTTGGAAACAAAACTGTACTGAGATCAGTTAATCAATTTCACTTCGCTCCATCTGCCATCTCTGTCCACTGGCCTTCCTCTCCCTGCGGGTAACAAAATGGCACTCAAGATATATACATCTGGTGGGCCGTTTGGCTCGGTATCCAAGTGCAGTATTAGTGTGGACATTTTAAAATCATTTGAGACATTTATCAATAACATCTTACCAACACTCCAGTCTACTTCCTGGACAGCATCTCCATAGATACCATGCTGACTGGTCCTCTGGAAGGCTGCAGATGCAAACAGGGCCGTGTGCACTTGAATGAAGGAGAAGAACAACAGAAATGGCCTTGCAGAGTTCCTGTAAGACGCACATGAATACACAGTGAAAATCATTAGTGTTGGTAGTCCTGCTCAAAAAATGTATATCAACAGTGGGTCCAGCAGTTATACTTTATAGTGCCTGACAATCACTTTGCAGTTACAGCACCATATATAGCTTGTAAATATAGAAGTTGTGGTTAGGAAGTCAATAATAATAAATAGTAAATAATCAATAATCAAACAGTTGCATTCCTGCAGACCAGTAGCTTTCTATTCTGTTGCATTACAAAGTAAAACCCACACACTTTTCCATAAACCCCACTGCTTGCTCGGTCATTCTCTGGGTCAGGTTCTCAGAGACATATGGCTGCTCGACCACCTCTAGATTCCTCATCAGAAAGCAGTTGAAGAAGGGGAACGTTGCAACGAACAAACCAAAGGTTGCTGCTGCGGCACCAGCCACCACCACCAGACTCAGCACCAGCCTTCGCTGCATGGTGACCACGCCCCTTGCATGCAGGAGGCTCACGGTAGCCACACCCACACCCAGGCTCTATTAGGGTAGAGAGTAGAGTTGGTCATTTTTAGTATTGAAACTAGGTCAAATGCTGCTACATACATTAGCATAGAGAGCATGCAAGACTGTAGATCATCAACCTTTTGACTGTACTTCACCTTGAAGGGTAAGTGTGCCTGGACGTTGGTAAAAACAGAACCGTGGCCAGGTTGGCAATCACGCAGGTTGGTCATGGGGATGCCATAGAAGTGGTCAAACCCGTGGGCGCTGGGGTGGTGACAGTAGTCGTTGTTTCTCTCACAGTTAAGACCAAGGTGCCATTTTCCTTGGTGGACAGGCAATGTAAATCGACAACTTGACTACAGGCAAGAGAAGGTGCACTGTATAAATAGACTATAAATGAGCAGAGGCATCTTCAAAGAACAACGGCCTTGAAAAACAATACATAAAATATTTTCCACAGTGAAGATGAAAGGCAGATGATACCAATTATTAAATGTAAGACCACAGTTTCAATGTTTGCGAATCGCCTTTGAGGCACGTCAAACATCAAAGGAAAACAACAATCTGAAATGTCCTACTAACACCTGTCAGTTCTGTTGCCTGGACAACCATTGAGATGCCAATTTGTACATTATGAAAATTAGGATGCAGTAAAAAAAACTTGCTGTTTGTTTTCGTCACTGATTATCTGGTCAAATCAAGATTTCATGCAAGTGACGCTTAAAGGGGATGACGGAACACAACCAATGAAATATCAGAAGTTGAGCTTAGACTGAATTTCCTTTTTGCACCATTCAAGGCAGACAATGTATATGCTGGGTGATTTCTTATCACATGGACAAAGAAGGAAAGTGACCCAAATAACACAAGATTTACTTTATGTTTCAGAGATGATGAACCTACAAATAAACAGGGAGAATGGAGAGGGGCATAATAAAAAAGTCAAATTGATGCGACTAATACAAAAATGTACGTACATATTCAAACCACCTCTTCTGGCACCAAGAACTATCAAAATCGTTGTAATGTTTGGTCGAACAACCATTAACCATTGTTAACGTACCCATTATAAACACATTATTTTCTGTTTGGCTATGTGTGGTAATGAGCAGGTGTACCTAATAAAGTGGCCGGTGAGTGTACAGTATCAAATGCAGACATAGGTGAAGACTGACTGACCTATGAGGGCGGTGTGGTAGCCCTGCTGTTTGGCAACTTTGGCAAAAGTGACTTCTTCAGTGGGAAGCCCTCCAGAAGAAGCTGAGATAATAAAAACTCCTACCCGTCCAAGCCCGGCCATACCTGTTCAATACAAAAAATGGATAAGAAGCAGACACCAGATTAGTGGGGAACATGAAATATAATATTAGGTGAACATTGCATACATGGTCCCCACAACCCTGGCACTCCAAGTGCCATGCTATTTTAAGCGAGGCAAAAGACATGGAATTCATACGGTATACTGATGATATATGATGCATCATGATCCTGGTCATCTAACGTGTATAACTAATGCTGCAGTGTTACTAATACCAGCCAATAATGTTATCCAATAACCCAAACAGGTGAAGAGTTGTGTCAATCTGTAGGAGGACAGGCTGCATATTGAGCACTTTCACTGTGGTTGCTGCTGTTGATGCGTTCTCGCCTCACCAGATCGTATTGGGTACCGGCCCGTCAGAAAGGCAGCCCTGCTGGGAGTACAAAGTGGGGCTGCGGCGATGTGCTGAGTCAGTCTCACACCCTCCTTAGCCAGCCTGTCAATGTTTGGGGTCCTGAAAACAAAACATCACAACACCCCGGAATAGTCACTTCAGTCACATTTTAATCAGCTCGCTAAATTAGACAGAATGAAAATAAATAATGAAATAGCATTTAAGGGTGAATAGAAAACAGGAGAAAGAAAATTAGCCAGAGGGACATCCGTTAGACGTGAAAATAAATGTATAATAGCAACATATCAGTTTTACCGAAGGGTTTTGTTCCCATAGCAGCCCAAGTCTCCAATCCCCAAGTCATCAACCATTATCAGGACAAAGTTAGGCCTTTTCTCAGCATACACAGAACAGCACACCTCCAAGAGCAGCAGAGCCAGACAGCAGCATGTGGACTTCATTATTCAAGGAAACCCTGGAGAATCAGAGACCAAGGCAATGCAAGATGATAAGCAAGAGCCCAATGGGACCATCTTGTATCACAAAATGTGTGATACATAATGGCATTTGGTTCCCTACGCTAGTGTTCTACTTTTGACCCTTAAGGTCCATTGTAGCGCACTTGAGAATGGCATTCGATTTGGAAAACATGCCGAGCTTCGGTTTGTAATGCCTGAGGAATGAAAGATCGATTCAGTATAGAAACCCTGCAGATCGCTACGTATATAGGCTTAGATTCCCTTCTGATCTATACTAAATAGAGAGTGATTTCATGGCCAGGCTGTGCACTGGAGCAAGCTTTATGTGTCACTGCCTTTTACTTCTTCATGTTTGCCTTTGCTCACTGCATGCTCAGAAATCAATGACACAATTGGTCTAAGGTACAAGGCCTAACATAAGCTGGCGTTCGGAGTGCATGCCTGTTTATATAATATTAGCACTGTAGCTAGATGACAGAGAGTGTTACTAGGATTGTCTGATTATATGAGCGGGGGAATACATGAGCTATGGTTCACACATATTCTCAATAGGTTTGATTGAATTCTAGTTAAGAAATGTGCACGAAGCATTGATTAATATGTTCTTAACTGTTTGACAAGTAACATACAGGGACATACAGTGCACATGGTGTGGAAAAAATCCCCAGTTACTTTGGTTAGCCAGTCTGATTTGTTCAGTCAATCAAGGCTGGCGACAGTGCAATCGGAAAGTATTCACAGTGTTTCACTTTTTCCACATTTTGCAATGTTACACCCTGACTCTGAAATGGAAGAAATTCATTATATCCCTCAAAATTCTACAAACAATACATCATAATGACAATATGAAAGATGTGCGTTTTTAAAAAAAATAACCACATGTACATAAGAATTCACAGCCGGTGAAGATCTCTCCAGAGACGTTCAATCGGGTTCAAGTCTGGGCTCTGGCTGGGCCACTCAAGGACATACACAGAGACAGAGTTGTCCTGTAGCCACTCCTTTGTTATCTTGGCGGTGTGTTAAGGGTAATTTGTCCTGTTGGAAGATTAACCTTTGCCCCAGACTGAGGTCCAGATCGCTCTGGAGCAGGTTTTCAGCCAGGATGTTTCTGTACATTACTGCATTCATCTTTCCCTCAATTCTGACTACTGCCACCACCATGCTTCACAAGGGATGGTATGGGCCAGGTGATAAGCAGTGCCTGGATTCCTCCAGTGATGACCCTGCCATTCAGGCCATAGAGTTCAATCTTTGTTTCATCAAAACAAAAACAACATTTTCTCATGGTCTAGGAGTCCTTCAGGTGCCTTTTGGCAAACTCCAGGTATGCTCTCATGTGACGTTTACTGAGGAGTGACTTCTGTCTGGCCACTCTACCATACAGGCCTGATTGGTGGAGTGGTGCAGAGATGGTTGTCTTAAATGCTGCAGATATATTTCTGTACCTTTCCTCAGATCTGAGCCTCAATACAATCCTGTCTCAGAGGTCTACAGACAATTCCTTGGACTTCATGGCTTGATTTGTGCTCTGACATGCACTGTTAAAACTGTGGGACCTTACGTAGATAGGTGTGTGCCTTTCCAAATCAACTGAATTTACCACAGGTGGACTCCAATCAGGTTGTGGAAACATCAAGGATGATCAGTGGATACAGGATGCACCTGAGCCCAATTTTGAGTGTCATGGCAAGGCTGTGATTACTTATGTACATGTGCTTTTTCATTTTTAATACATTTGCTAAGATTTCAAGCACATATCTTTCACATTGTCATTATGTTTGTAGAATTTTAACGCAAATAATGAATTTAATTTCGGAATAAGGGTGTAACATAAAATGTTTTAAAAAATGAAGCTCTGTGAATACTTTCCAGATGCACTGTATTTATGATGATGGACTGTGACTGTCGCATGAATTAGGGTAGTATTATTTGCTGTTAACAGTCTAACATCATATCTGCAGCATTGAATTTTATGTCCTTAATGTAGTTCTGCTTAAAAACAGGAGGCCCAGGATGTGTCCAGGTGGTGTAAAACATAAACGCTGTTCACAAACTTTTTTATTTGTAAAATACAGTGTTGGGTAAAGTTACTTTTACGATTACTTTTCAGTTACTTGTTGAGTTCACAAGTTTTAGAAAGTCCGTAATTAAGACAAAATGATCAGGTAAATGGAGTTCATATCTTAACAGTGACCCATAAAACAAACAGAAAGAGTAAAGAAAATATCAATCATGGTCACCAGTAAGATATTAACTCCATTTACCTGATCATTTTGTCATAATTAGGGACTTCCCAAAACTTGTGAACTCAACAAGTAACTGAAAAGTAATCGTAAAAGTAACTTTATCAAACACTGGTAAAATACAAGTTTACTCACATTATCATTTAGTTAATTATCATTTACCAACTTAATATTTTGTTCCTAGCTTTTTTCAAAGCTGAAAACATTAATACTGTAACTCCTCAAATAAAAACCAGGGCCTTTATTTACCTCTACTGCAAAAGGTAACAGGCTTTTATTCGAAATAGGCTTTTGTTAGAGCCAGGCCTTTATTTCTAATTCCCTCTGATAAGTATAATTGGCTATATTTTAGTGTCACTCATCATTCCAGTTTGCACTTTTAAAGTTGGCTCTACTGCATTACGTTGTTATCACAATCTCAACACTTCTTGTAACCGTTCCTAAAAGTTGTTGAAAATATTTGTTGAAAATTCAGTGGCTTGCACAGCCAGAGGGGTTACAAATCAAATAAATAACAAAGATGCATTTTCATGTTATAATAAATCAAATAAAGATTGACAATGAAGACATTTGTGCGACAATTTGCTATCAATTCATTTTAGATGACTAAAGTACATGTCAATATCGATAAAAATATTAGAAAAAGGGGCTAGTTACCTAGTGCAATAAAAGGATTGATGACATTCTGGCATTAAAAACCAGGTTAGGAATAATATATATTTTTTTTAATTTAATTAGGAATAGTTTTAAGAAATCATAGTCCTTGTTAGAGATCTCAAAGTTGTATTTCTCCATAAATTCTTCCTGCATATACAAAGTCCCATTCATACTAGCCATTTGGGAGACTAGCAATATTGTTAGAAAAACAGTTATGGCAAAACAATGACTTTTTCTATGTATTACAATTTTTCCATTATCCATTAATCCATATAAAGAGATTATCTGGTGAAAAATGATGTGTGAGAGGATGTAAAGCCCGATGGATCCTTGGTGATGTGGATGTCCAGTAGTCATGTAGATGCCCTCACTAGAGGGATCTTAGGAGTGGATGTATAGCACGATGGATCCTTGAGCATGCTGTTTAACCTGCTGTCTAGTGGGATGTGTGCTTAGTTATGTTTTGCAGCACTCAAAAATAAATAGAAAGGTCACCGCAATTTATGTCAATATGGGCATAACAGGTGGACAGGTGGCAAGTGGTAGTACCAAAACCCATATATATATATATATATATATATATATACACACTCACCTAAAGGATTATTAGGAACACCCATTCAATTTCTCCTTAATGCAATGATCTACTCAACCAATCACATGGCAGTTGCTTCAATGCATTTAGGGGTGTGGTCCTGGTCAAGACAATCTCCTGAACTCCAAACTGAATTTCAGAATGGGAAAGAAAGGTGATTTAAGCAATTTTGAGCGTGGCATGGTTGTTGGTGCCAGACGGGCTGGTCTGATTATTTCACAATATGCTCAGTTACTGGGATTTTCACGCACAACCATTTCTAGGGTTTACAAAGAATGGTGTGAAAAGGGAAAAACATCCAGTATGCGGCAGTCCTGTGTGGGAAAATGCCTTCTTGATGCTAGATGTCAAAGGAGAATTGGTCGACTGCTTCAAGCTGATAGCAGGGCAACTTTGACTGAAATAACCACTTGTTACAACAGAGGTATACAGCAAAGCATTTGTGAAGCCACAACGCGCACAACCTTGAGGCGGATGGGCTACAACAGCAGAAGACCCCACCGGGTACCACTCATCTCCACTACAATTTGGAAAAAAAGGCTAAATTTGCGAGAGCACACCAAAATTGGACAGATAAAGACTGGAAAAATGTTGCCTGGTCTGATGAGTCTCGATTTCTGTTGAAACATTTAGAGCGTGGAGTCAGAATTTGGCGTAAACAGAATGAGAACATGGATCCATCATGCCTTGTTACCACTGTGCAGGCTGGTGGTGGTGGTGTAATGGTGTGTGGGATGTTTTCTTGGCACACTTTAGGCCGCTTAGTGCCAACTGGGCATTGTTTAAATGCCACGGCCTACCTGAGCATTGTTTCTGACCATGTCCATCCCTTTATGGCCACCATGTACCCATCCTCTGATGGCTACTTCCAGCAGGATAATGCACCATGTCACAAAGCTTGAATAATTTCAAATTGGTTACTTGAACATGACAATGAGTTCACTGTACTAAAACGGCCCCCACAGTCACCAGATCTCAACCCAATAGAGCATCTTTGGGATGTGGTGTAACGGGAGCCTCGTGCCCTGGATGTGCATCCCACTAATCTCCCTCAACTGCAAGATGCTATCCTATCAATATGGGCCAACATTTCTAAAGAACGCTTTCAGCACCTTGTTGAATCAATGCCATGTACAATGAAGGCAGTTCTGAAGGCGAAAGGGGGTCAAACACAGTATTAGTATGGTGTTCCTAATAATCCTTTAGGTGAGTGTATAGCAAGTCTATTATCTATATCTAATAATAATATGCATTTGCATAATAATGGCATTCAAAAAAGAATGTACAATAATATGTAATTATTTTTAATAGTTTGACAAATGCATATAGCACATGTTGACAATTTACCATGAAACATTATGTAATTAATTTATCATGTCGACTAGAGGACAGAGATATAGTATAACTATAAGAATATAAATAGCTATTTATTATTTCTGAAGCTACAGAACGCCTTACATTATTGAAACAGTTAATAAAGATTAGACTAATCCCAAAACTAGCTAAATGTATCCATTTACATTTACAAACATTGAATTCAAAGTTATCTGTAATCCGATAACAATTATTTGTTTCTTTGTTTAGTTAAGACAGATGCTAATGCCCAAGTGTAATTTTAGCTAATTAAAAAAGGATATTACGAACTGTGGAAAAAAGTGCAGCCAAGCAGGAATGCCCACAGGGGGGACAACCAGGAACATTGTCCAGGGCCCAGGCCTGAGTGGGCCCAAATTTTGGCAATGTATATCCAAGTGTACATCCCTACAGTAAATATCCAATTATGTCCCGGGCCCATGGAATTCCTGTCAGCATCCCTGAGCCAAGCCTAAATTTGAGCAGAATCAACACAATAAATAAATACTCTCATTGGTTGATAGCTTAAGTGTAATGCTGTCGATGATCACGTCCTAGTCACAGTCAATTTTTATTATATTCAAATTATGCTCTCTTAAAGACAGCCAGGTTGCTATATGTTCAACCTGCTAGTATAATAATAGTGATGCTGACGTCAAGGCGACCTCACGACAAGTTGAATCAGGTGTGCTAGCTAAGGGTACCGTAGTTCAAACACAAGGACTGGCTGGTGGTCCTCCAGGAGGTTTGGGAACCACTGCGCTAGACAACTGCACACAAAACATCAGTGGCGTGATGCACAAAATCAGTGCACACATCCCGTTAAACATCTCGCTGAATTTCTGTACTGTAGTGAGGTTGCAGTTCATGAACAATTCGTTCATTTTGAATTACCCTTTACTGAATTCAGAGTTGAGTTTGTGTGACTCAATCAATTGAACATCTAGAAACGGATTCTCCAACATGTTCTCATTTAGAATTCATAAGTGGTCCTTCAGCTCCGTGCTCTGAAACAAACAGCTGTTTATTTTATGTTTTCAATGATCAATTATTATGATGCAGCAGTTGATACAATCCAATCATTATTTATTGTCTGATAATTTTCCATACAGGACACCATACCTACCAGGAATCCCTACATAATGTATTGATTATCTATTGCATAATATGATCAAAACTGCTTCATACAACCCAGCCTCTTGAAGTTTAAAAAGTATTTATTGTTCAATTCAACGGTGAGCAATTTCTCGTTTGCAGTAGGGGGATCCGGCATGCTCTAGGCATTATTGTTTCAAATGAACAAAATTACTAGAAAGATAGTTATTTTTTACTGAAGTCAAACTCCCCATCACTAGCATGCTTCAAAACATCACTCAGCACTTGTACTGCTAAACATCACGCTAAACATTGTTGCTGTACAACATCAGTGTTATATATTCACTCCGAAGCTCCCTCTAGTGATGGCATCTACTTGACTCTACTGGACGTCCATGTCTTCTACTGGACGTCCCCGTCGCCAAGAATGTATCGTGCTGTACATCCACTCCGATGCTTCCTCTAGTGACGGCAACCACGTGACTCTACTGGATGTCCACGTCAGGCTATGGGTGCAAGCATCGTCTGGGCGGTCGCCATGGGTGCCAAGACTCGGAGGGGTGCAAAAACGTGCACAGCCAAACATAGTGGCCTCCAATTACTTTTAAATTCTAGTAAAACTAAATGTATTCTTTTGAAACAATCTGCACCTGCCTGTCCAACAAACAATACAACCACACTTGATGGGTCGGTATTGGAATATGTAGACAATTACAAATACCTAGGGGTCTGGTTAGACTGTTCACTCTCCTTCCAGACCCATATTAACCAGCTCCATTCCAAAGTTAAATCCAGGATTGGCTTCCTATTCCGTAATAAAGCCTCCTTCACTCTTTTAGTTAAAATTGCCCTTATGAAAATGACCATCCTCCCAATACTACACTTTGGTGATGTAATTTACAGATCCGCATCAAACTCTCTCCTTAGAAAATTAGATGTTGTATACCACAGCACCATCCGTTTTGTCACCAATGCTCCATAGAACACCCACCACTGCAACCTCTACAGTCTAATCGGATGGCCTTCTCTACACACTCAGCAACAAACACACTGGTATCTACTAGGCAAAACCCCACCTTACCTAAAATCATTGATCTCCTGAGCATCACTCGCACTTAATCTGCATTCAAGCAGGTCTCTCTCTGACTGCCGCAAAAGCCTGCACCTCCTTCAGCTGCCTCTCCTTCCAGTTCTCCGCCACTAATGATTGGAACATACTGCAAAATCCTTTTAAGCTTGAATCCACTGTCCCTTTGACTACATTTCAAGTACTACTATCAAATCTACTATCAGACTAATGTACATGTTGACTCCACCCACTCTTTTCGACTGTTAATGCTTTTTGCCCACTCTCACCTGCACAGCTGTCTTTGTATGTTTTGCAAACTCCCCTTTCCCACAGCCTCGTCATTATGCCACCTACTCTAGTCTTATTTCTGCACTTTCACTTTGTATTCCGATAAATCTACCTCTCTATCTCAGACCCTATTTTTCCAATGACTCTAGAGTATACTGTCACGCCACTGTCTCTACCAAATATCTCCAAATTGCTACCTCCATATGCTGACATTTGTTGCACTATCTGTACAAATTCTTCATTGTTTATTCTGAAGATCTGCACACTATATTCTTGTTTATATTCTTCATTGTTGTGTAATTCATGTAACTTATGTCTTCTGCACCTTGGCGCTTTATCTTGGCCAGGTCGCAGTTTTAAATGAGAAACTGTTCTCAATGTGCTTACCTGGTTAAATCAAAATAAAAAAATAGCTACTCAGCAGACAACATAATTTAAGACCATGGCTATTCAATTAATCAGTCACAAACAACGACAGATTGGCAAAGTACAAAGCACATGAAGACATTTAACAGCATTACTACTGAAGACCTGCAAAAGATTTTTAGAGAGAGTAAATCTACAACTTGCACTATCGACCCTATCCAGACCACTCTTCGGAAAAAAGTTTTTAATAACATCTCATGCCCTGTTCTAAATATTACAAATCTTTCAAATCCGGGGTCTTCCCAAATGCACACAAAACTGCTATTTTAAAGCCACTTCTTTAGTAACCACAACTAGAATCTGAGTAATAAGCAACTATAGACCAATATCAAACATTACTTTGATAAGTAAGTTGAATGTGAAAGCACTTTTTCAACAACTGAACACATTTCTAAATGACAACAACATTCTAGAAGTTTCAGTCAGGTTTTAGAGAAAATCATATTAGAGAAACAGCCCTGAACAAAGTAGTGAATGAAATGCAAACAACGTCTCGGTCCGAGTCCTAGAACTACTTGAAGCATTAAACACCATTGATCATGATATTCTGCTAGACCGTCTCAAAAACTGGGTGGTCTCAGAAAATGTCCTCAGATGGTTTCAAACCGACATTACAGGCAGAAAGGTCTGTCAGTCTTGGTGACCATGTATACAAGGAACATGATATACTATGTGGTGTTGCACAAGGAAGCTGTCTTGCTCCACTACCTTTTTCAATATCCATGCTTCCACTAGGGATGTCATCAGAGAACACAATGTAAATTTCCACAGCTATGACTCGAGCTTTGTGACATGGTGCATTATCCTGCTGGAAGTAGCCATCAGAGGATGGGTACATGGTGGCCATAAAGGGATGAACATAGTCAGAAACAATGCTCAGGAAGGCCGTGGCATTTAAACGATGCCCAATTGGCACTAAGGGGCCTAAAGTGTGCCAAGAAAACATCCCCCACACCATTACACCACCACCACCAGCCTGCACAGTGGTAATAAGGCATGATGGATCCATGTTCTCATTCTGTTTACGCCAAATTCTGACTCTACCATCTGAATGTCTCAACAGAAATTGAGACTCATCAGACCAGGCAACATTTTTCCAGTCTTCAACTGTCAAATTTTGGTGAGCTCTTGCAAATGGTAGCCTCTTTTTCCTATTTGAAGTGGAGATGGGTGGTACCCGGTGGGGTCTTCTGCTGTTGTAGCCCATACGCCTCAAGGTTGTGCGTGTTGTGGCTTCACAAATGCTTTGCTGCATACCTCGGTTGTAACGAGTGGTTATTTCAGTCAAAGTTGCTCTTCTATCAGATTGAAGCAGTCGTCCCATTCTCTTCTGACCTCTAGCATCAACAAGGCATTTTCGCTCACAGGACTGCCGCATACTGGATGTTTTTCCCTTATCACACCATTCTTTGTAAAACCTAGAAATCGTTGTGCGTGTAACTGAGCCCAGTAACTGAGCAGATTGTAAAATACTCAGACCGGCCCATCTGGCACCAACAACCATGCCACGCTCAAAATTAAATCACCTTTCTTTCCCATTCTGACATTCAGTTTAGAGTTCAGGAGATTGTCTTGACCAGGACCACACCCCTAAATGCATTGAAGCAACTGCCATGTGATTGGTTGAGTAGATAATTGCATTAATGAGAAATTTACTGTGTGTTCCTAATAATCCTTTAGGTGAGTGTATAGCTCTGCTAATATCATCGTGTAAAGCTCATCTCAATGGTTGTGATTTGTGCCTCGATTTTGAAAAATTGGAAATGGGCTTGAATGGGCTCTTGGCCAGACTGACTTGCACAGCAAATCTCAAATTTCAATCCAATTGAGAAACTCTGGGATGTTATGCATCGGTGCATCAAATGCCACCAAGTACCACCAGACTGTCCAGGAAATCACTAATGCCTTGATCCAGGTCTGAGAGGAGATCCCCCAGGACACCACCTGCAGTCTCATCAAGAGCATGCCCAGATGTCACCGGGAGTCCATACAGGCATATGGGGGCCATACACACAACTGAGTCACATCATATATGAGTTGCTATTATGTAAATCATGCAAGTTTTAATAGCCTGTGATTTCATTGTTTACTTTGATTTTCTGTGCGAGTTTGAATCCAGCCCTCAATAGGTTGGTGATTTTGGTTTCCATTGGCTGTTGTCATCGAATTACACAATGTACAGTATAGATTTTGATCTTTAAAATTGGCCAATTGATTATATTTAGCTGGCTAAAGTTAACTTTGTGGCTTGGCTAGTTAACGAGTAGAGGCCAGCTAATGTATACTTCTGTGACTGGTTCGCCTGCCATGTAATGAAACTCATAGCTGAAGGCAGCAGCGGCCTTAAAGTGATTGTTCGGTGTAATATATCTCTAGGGTCCTTTGCACCTTGACCTTGCTAGGCAATACATGTTGTGCTCTGTGCGTGATCTTGCGGGATGTCGCGGGATCACAATAGCAGCCGAGAGTAGCAGCCATCAACATTAAAGTGTTATTTAAATATACTTCTGGTGTACTTAAACATTTCAGTGCCTCGTTTTATAAGTACAGAACCTATTTGTACTTCTGTAAAAGATTGGTAACATTCCGGGCATTATTAGCAGAGCTATTTACTAGATACACCGGTGGTTCCATTAGCGCTTGCACTAAGCCATTTGGCTGATAGCTCGAACTCGACCAATGTTATAAAAACAGAAAAAAGCTTATGGGGGGTCGTTTTGCTCGAGGTCAAGGTGCAAGTGACCCTAGGGTTATATTACTCCGAACCTTTACTTTAAGCACCTGGGGGCCCGTTTCAATATTATATAGTATACTTCAGATCGATATTACACTTCAGATTACTTAAGCCATTCGCAGGGCGGTAAACGTTGCCATGGTAACCGCAAGTTTGACCAATCAGAGACGTCAGTGTTTTGCTTAGAATTGTGGGTAGTGTAGTATTTCTTCAGAAGCTCGCAAATAACAAGGTTGATTTCATACCTTGTGGGTTTTATAGGAGATTAATGGGATTTTGCCGGTCTGTTGGGGCCCCCTTTGGATGGCGGGCCTGTTTCAATTGAAAATTGAAACATAGGTAAGACCGCGTCTGGCTGAAGGCATGGTGTTGAACGAGTCTTGGGCTGCGTTTAGTATGTCTACGATTAGTATGTCCCAAACCATAGTACGCAAATGTAGTATGTCAGAAGTCCCCGGATGGTCTACTACATACCTTTTCGACGTATGCAACCACAGCGTGAGCATCCTGTATTCTATCTGAATTCCAGCTGGGGGCAATACATCTGGTTGCAAAAGAGCTCAGTTTCTGTAATAGACTGAGAATAAGAGACATAATATACTTGACTTATTACCTCAGTAAACATTTTCATAATGAGTATATGGTCTCAATCGCTAGATATAAGCCTTATTATAAATTGCAGAATGTTCATTTTTTTAATTATGGTCTCGTTGATTTTAAAAACATTGATAAAGCAAATGGCTTCAGGGATTTAGGGCATGTTTATGGCATTCGGTTGTACGACAAGACACTCAAAGGAGTTGGCATTTCACTTTTTCCGGTAAGTAATATTACATTTTGTTTTATATTATGCTTTAATACTGTTTTTCGTTAGCATTCCAATTAATATCTGCTAGATTACTCCTCCCTCTCGTCTAAAATCGTCACATCCGCAACCAAAATGTCTGCGCCCATAACAGAAAATATGATGACCCAAATCAGATATTAACAAACAAATGGGTGACGTCACACATGGCTCCATCCAGTAATATAAAATCTATGTATGCAACCCAGCATTATTTTTGGGCTGATATATTCCCGAAGCCGGTCCTGCTTTGGCAGTGTTTAAATGTAAGTATCCAAAAGTTAGGTAATAGTAAATGTGTCATTACATGAGTTTTTTGTTATTGTACCTATATGAAATAAAGTTTAAATGAAATACAAAACAGGTTATGCCATAAGTTTAATGTTCACCCTTATTACCCTGATGGTGGAGAGGGGGCTTTCTCTGCAGGTCTGAGATCAACTCTGTTGCGACAGTATGTTGTGCCCTCCACATTTACAATGTAGGACCTTGGGCCATTCTGCTGCAGGCACCGCCCTTTTCTCCATCTGCCCATCCCGTGCCCTGGGAGTGGCTTCATCTTGATGGGTTGGCCAATGTTAAGCTCAGGCAGGTCTTTAGCTGATCTATCATAGGCCAGCTTCGCCCTCTGGTGTTTCACCCGCAGCTTATCCGTTACCTCTGTGATGACCTGGAGCGTCAGCAGCTGCTCCGCCACAGGAAGGTGTGTCCTCAACCTCCACGACATCATTCGCTGTGCCGGACTGCTGAGCAAACCCTCCGTGGGTGTATTTCTCCAGTGTAGGATGGCTTTCCATTGGTCCTCCCCAGCAGATGCAGCTTTTTTACACAGGCTCTTCACAATCTTCACTGCAGACTCTGCTTTGCCAATGGCTTTTGGATGTCTTGGCGATGACGTGACATGCTCGAAGCCCCACTTTTTTGCAAATCTCCTAAAAGTTCCACATGCAAACTGACATCCGCAGTCCGAAATGACCCGGTCTGGTATGCCGTGGCGTGCAAATTGAGCCTTGCATCTCAGGGCCGTGGTTTCAGCTGACAGGTCGGGAAGCAGTTCAACCTCCCAGAAGTCAGAGTAGTTGTCCACCATGAGCAGGAAATCCTTTCCTGCATGGTTAAACAGATCCATGCTCACTATCTGCCAGGGACATGTGGGAAGTGGGTGAGACATCATGGTCTCCTTCTGTTGTTCATGTGCGTATTCATTACACACAGAGGATCGCTGCACAAAGTCTTTGATTTCCCCCTCCATGTTGGGCCAAAGTAGCGTGTCTCGGGCCTGCCTGTAGCAAGCCTATCCCCCCATGTGACTGTAGTGAATCCGCCTTCGCATCTCTGGCCGCAGGGCCTTAGGAACGACGATCCACTGTGATGAGCGTCTTGATCTCCTTCATGGCCGTGTCATTCTTTTGGCAGCCAGTGCCACAGCACGTCCTTATCCAGCAGCCTCTGCAGTGGCTCACAGACCTCTGACAAACACGGCATGAACTTGGATAGGTAGTTTACAAACCCCACAAAACGCTGCACACCCTTTGTGTCTGTGTGGTTGGGCATGTCCAGAACTGCTCTGATCGTATCAGGGTCAGCTTTGAGGCCCTCTGCCGACAGGAAGTGGCCATAGAAGCAGACTTCTTTAACACGGAATTGCAGCTTCTTCAGTCTCAGCCTCAGTTTCGCATCTCTGCATCTGTCCATCAGTGCAGTGAGGTTTGCATCATGGTCGTGGATGGCCCCCTCCTCTGTGTCCCCACAGCCCACAATTAGGATGTCATCCGCTATGGGCTCAATCCCCCTCAAGCCAGCCAGGAGTTCATGCTGCTTCCTCTGATACAGCTCCGGTGCAACAGATACGCCAAAGGGGAGTTTGAGCCAGCACTTTCTGTCCCACGGTGTCCAAAATGTTGTCATCAAGCTGCTCTCTTCGTCCAGGCGGCACTGTAGAAATGCGTCCTGTGCATCCACCAGCGTGAAGACACGTGCTTTTGGCAATTTGTATAGCACGTCATCTAGGGTGGGCATTAGGTAATGGGACCGCTTGAGAGCTTGGTTCAGGGGTTTGGGGTCAATGCAAAGCCTCAGTTTTCCTGGCTTCTTTATTATGACCAGATTACTTATCCAGTCTGTGGGTTGCGTGACTGTGGTTAAGTGTCCATCCCTTTCATATTGATCCAACTGTGCTTTAACTGCTGCTTTGTGAGCTACCAGTATGTTTCTGGGGACATCTCAAAGTCTCAAGTTTGTGCTTCTTGCCTATAGTGATGCACTGAGTGCTGAACAGGCCCATTGAGTTCATCCATGCACTATTGTACAGTTTCAGTTTGGTAAGACTTGGCTGTAGAACAGTCCTCGGTGCTAGTTTCACCTTGTCTGTGATGCTCATCACATTGAGTTCAATGTCATCATGCAGTCATCATCTTGGTCCTCCAAATACGGGGCATCCATGGCATGTAACTGGCGTGTGTTTTGGCCTCTTTTCATGCACACTTTAGCAAAGTGATTGGGGGTGCCACATGAGCGGCATGCCTTTCCAAAGCCAGGGCACTGATCCCGCCCACGTCTGTGTTGGGTGCCACACTACCTGCACTCCAATGTGCCTCTCATACACTGGGCAGATTTGACGGCTGGCTCAAATGGCCTGCTGGTAGGCCGCCGTCCTTGTCGCTGACCATCTGCCACATTGAGTTTTTCTTCAGGCCTGGAGCTATCCAGCGCCATATCTTTTAAGATCTTTTTCTCTTAACAGGCGGCGTCTCGCACCCACATCATTTTGCAGGAGTAAAGGAGTTTTCAAACACTTGTAGTATAGCGGCTACTTCCTTCTGCTGGTCTTGTGTGAGACCCAGGTTTTACTTATAAAGGTGTCGACACTCATTCCCCATTAACCTACGGAGTGTCGCTGCTCGCACATTGTCGCTGCTCGCACAACAGAGATTCCGGTCAGCAGCAAGTAATCTTCAAACTCAGCCCGAAAAGTTGCCCAATTGTTGCCAGTCACCAGACATCTTCATCGGCTCTGGAGGCGGAAGTGGTGACGCCATATTTTAGCTGTGGTGCTAAGGCTGCTAGCTGGCTTGCCGTAACAAAACGTAATTACAACATGTCTTGTCTATGAATAAAATTAATTTGTCGCTAACGATGTGCTGCACTAAACTCACTTTTGGGTCCTAGACTATCTGACACCATGTTTGTATGTTGGTTAATGACAACGCTAGGCAGTCTATGTCTTTAGATCTGTGTATTCACAAGCAACAACGTGATCACAATACAAAACGACAAAAAACAGCCTTTCAACAACCACAGGGTGGAGTTGTCGCCTAAGCAGTGCAACAATACACCCTGTAACAATGGTCTACTGTTGAATTGCAGTGCCAAAGTCAGACCTTTTTCCCTGACGTAATGACGCAATAACGTGCACTTGCCAGCCTGTTCCATAGACCTCAACTGTCCCACCCCTTCCTCCGGTTCCAGAAGTAAATCTTCCATTCATTTCTCCCATAGACATCTGGAAAAAGAGTTTTAGACCATGCCTTAAAGGCTAACCAGCTACGACGTGACTCATAAGTATACAACATATAATTTCTAGCGAAAAACGAACAGGAGGGGCGGGACTGTTTAGGTCTATTTCTGTACCATTTACTTGTTCTCCGAATGCTAAGGAGGAGCCTCGCCTAGCCTCTGAAGGAGCTGACTTGGAAGGACCAGTCCTACCAAGGAAGGATCCTTGACATTGAGAAACAGCCAGGATGTGGCGGGGGCAATTAACCCTGCACGACACGTTGCGCGACTGCACCCACAGCATAAAGTAAATCACAAATGTGGTTGACATTAAATATTTTAGACCTGATTCCGTACACCCAGTTCAATATAAATATTTGTTGAATTGTTTGTGATTAGCACTAGAGTGGTTCACAAACATCTGCATATTGCTGCGCAGAACAATACATTAGAAAAAAATGTATACTTGTTTAATATTGGGGAGATAAAAATGTTTTAGAATATATTTATACACCCTTCAAGTACCCCTATATTCTGTATACAAAATAAACAGTAACCACTGTGGTCATTGTCTGAGAACTTACAGTACTAATACTGCGTTTTCCCTGCCCTCATTAAGAGAGAAGACGTTGGCTACCAAGCTTGCACAACACTTGTCTGTTTAAAAATTAAACGCTTGTTCCTATTAACTATGGTTCCAGGTCAAAAACAGGCCAGACCAGTAATTAAAATTTCCTGCAGCTATCATCTGAGTTCACTTGAAACGATCCTACAGCAAACCATATCCATACCAAGAATAACATGGCCGTTTCTTGTCTTACCTTGGTTTTGGTAATCGTCACCTCTCATGTGTCTGCTAGAAACCGAAAGTAAAAAGTTTGTTATCACCGGGGCTGAATCCCAATATGCATACTACATACTACATACTAAAAGTACGTACTACGCAGGTGGTGCTAAAGTACGTACTATTAAGTATATAGTAAGCGAGTATGCTAGCATAGGGGATATACTAACGCGTCATAGCGTTGCATCTAAAATTAGACCACTTCCAGAAGCGATGAAGCCCGCGAAGCTTGAACAGTAAACATT
>JACXGM010015268.1:0-21426 GCA_016801145.1 Umbra pygmaea | reverse complement strand
ACAACACTTTTTATGGATATCTTTCAGAAATGGCTTTCTTCTTGCCACTCTTCCATAAAGGCCAGATTTGTGCAGTATACGACTGATTGTTGTCCTATGGACAGACTCGCCCACCTCAGCTGTAGATCTCTGCAGTTCATCCAGAGTGATCATGGGCCTCTTGGCTGCATCTCTGATCAGTCTTCTCCTTGTATGAGCTAAAAGTTTAGAGGGACGGCCGGGTCTTGGTAGATTTGCAGTGGTCTGATGCTCCTTCCATTCTAATATTATCGCTTGCACAGTGTTCCTTGGGATGTTTAAAGCTTGGGAAATCTTTCTGTATCCAAATCCGGCTTTGAACTTCTCCACAACAGTCTCTCGGACCTGCCTGGTGTGTTCCTTGTTCTTCATGATGCTCTCTGTGCTTTCAATGGACCTCTGAGACTATCACAGAGCAGGTGCATTTATACCGAGACTTGATTACACACAGGTGGATTCTATTTATCATCATCATTATTCATTTAGGTTGGACTAACATTGGATCATTCAGAGATCCTCACTGAACTTCTGGAGAGAGTTTGCTGCACTGAAAGGGGCTGAATAATTTTGCTCGCCCAATTTGTCAGTTTTTTTTATTTGTTAAAAAAGTTTGAAATATCCAATAAATTTCGTTCCACTTCATGATTGTGTCCCACTTGTTGTTGCTTCTTCACAAAAAATTACAGTTTTATATCTTTATGTTTGAAGCCTGAAATGTGGCAAAAGGTCAAAATTTTCAAGGGGGCCGAATACTTTCGCAAGGGACTGTAGGTTACAGTTATTATTGCTAATAATTTTGAGTAACTGTCTATAACAATTTTTCCAGTTCTTCTCTCAACACCTTGTGTTTTGCAGTAATACTGTTTTGCATTTTTCTAGAATGTGATGTTTTGCAGTTCGCAGTAATTGGGAGGATGTTAATTATGTCACGGTGAGGTATAACATTTTCTGTATTTGTTCCTATGGCCCCACAGAGCATGCACAATAGGAGGCAAGGTCTGTCATTGTCACACCTGCCCCCCTCCCAGACAGCAAGCGGCGTTCTCATTCCCCTGAGTATTAGTTGGAAGCCTATGTTTATCGGAGTTGTTGCCGCTCTAGCATTCTCTATGTTTTAGACAGGTGTCCTTAGTTAACCTCGTTATTATGGGTATTTAAGGCTCAGGTTATTTGAACCCAGTTGTTGGTTGTTGCTTGTTACCTAAGTTACGTCGCTTCATGCCTGTTTGGTATTTCCCAAGTTTGTGTTTTCTTGTTCGCCTGTTCCATTTGGATTAATAAAGAAAGACCTGTCTCCTGCACCTGACTCCGTCTGTGTGTTTTCGTGACAGTCATTATAATTCAGCAACAGATTAGCGAGTTCTTTCCTTTTTATTACCTCAATATTTGGTCTGAAATGTACTGTATGTACATGTTATAAGTCACAGTTATTATAGTTATTAACTTAAAGTAAAGCAATATATTTTGGTTTTTGTCATATTTAATAGCCTGTTTACACTGATTATATATCAAACAACTAATCAAAGCTGATACTGTATTCTAATAGATAAAGGAGTCATAATAACATATTACATGCTTTGAATTCCTTATATATAGCTATGTAGTGTTCTAAGCAGCCTGGATGGAACGCAGCAGGTGATACAACACTCATTATAACCACGAGACACTTTGACTTGGACTCTAGCTCAGAGACTTGCGAGCATCTCTGTCATGAGGGCTGCTCATCCTTTTGATGACTGAATATTGTTACTGTACTAGACAAGTAAAATGGTCACATATGGCAATTTTGTGCAATTCTTATCCCATGCTGGTTCCTCCCTGTCATCCATCCTTAAAATAGAGTCCAGTAGGAAATAGGATTAGTGTGCTGGTCAGACAACAGACCACCTGTAGAGTCTTTAATGAACAGATCTGGTGGACTCAAGGGAAAAAAGTACCATTCCTCTTACCTAAAACAAACTGCCAAGAAACAGGCAAACGAGACACAAGTGCAAGTGGCCAAACTTTAGACAAATCCAAAAGCAATTTCAAGTACTGAGAAAAGGCTGTTATGCATGTTAACAAGCCATTAATAATTGCTTAAATTAAGAATAATAAATTGTACATCAATAATGACTCAAGAGAACCAACCAAACCTATACAGTGCATTTCTCAAATTATATTTTCCCCACAGCTTAGTTTCAAAATAATTGTCCAACTTTTTAAAATGCTTTCTGTACCCTCCTGCAAAGATAAAAGCCATGCGCTTTTTCCTAAAAAGTCATTTTGTATATGATTAGAGAACACATTGGAAAGTATCCTCCATACAGAATCTTTCCATGTCCAGCTCCTCTGTGCCTTTTTACTGCCTTCAATTCAAACCAAAGTGGATTTCAATATGTACTCATATGGAATTGTGGTAAGATCCATTTACAGGATTAAGCTATCTTGCACATCAAACAAACATTAACCATTAGGATAATACAGTAGATAAGCTAACGTGAAAGCTAAACCTAGTGTGAGTGGCATAGAAACCATGTTTTCATGTGAACAGAGCATCTCCAACTGCCAATGTTTTGTAGTACATTCCAGGTGCGTACCCACTTAGGTTTCCAAAACAACCTATTGTTCAACAGGTCAAGACCCAAAATGTCATACATTTTTCTATACAAGATTTCTTGCTTAACTTTAGTAAGGACGCCAATCTTTTAGAGGTGATTTTAAAGTACCCCCTAAAAAATGTTCTGCTACCCTGGAACAGATGTGCGTGTAGTATTTGTCGATGTTTAATAATCTCTCATTTAAAAACCACTGCTGTTGACTGTGATGGCTGGTATGATGTGACTTTTCATGCCCCAAGAACAGCACATTTTTCTTCCACCCACCAGGAAATAACAGAGTGGCTTACCACACCTGATAAGGCTGACCCTCTTGGTAACTGTCTCCGTAGCCTCAACAGTTGGAGGGACATCCTCCACAAAAGCAATTCCATACAGCAGAAAGCTACTAAGGAACTTCTTCAATTCTTCATCACAAGTCATGAACTTGTCCCAGTTGGCAGAGGGCACCTTGGCATCAGTATAGATGTCTGAATTCCAGATGATTCGTGGCTGCATAGTGCTCTGCTTCTGTCCCTCATAACTGTGCTGAGCCAACCAGCTCAGTCTGTACTTTGTCACATGACCATCGGGCCCTGTGGTTGACAAATCAAATACATTTTTATTCATTCAAATCAAAGACATTTACAGTGCATCCAGAAAGTATTCACAGAACTTCACTCTTTCCACATTTTCTTATGTTACACCCTTATTCTTAAATGGATTAAATTTATTATTTTCCTAAAAATTCTACAAACAATATCCAATAATGACAATGTAGTGTTTTTGAAATCTAAGCAAATTTCTTAAAAATAAAAAACATAAAGCACATCAAGCAAATATTTATTATACTTTGTTGAAGCACCTTTGGCAGCATTTACAGCCTCAAATCTTTTTGAGTATGATGTTGGCACACCTATTTCTGGGCAGTTTCTCCCATTCTTCTCTGCTGGACCTCTCAAGCTCCATCAGGTTGGATGGGAAGCATCGGGGCACAGGCATTTTCAGATCTCTCCAGAGATGTTCATTCGAGTTCAAGGCTGGGCTCTGGCTGGGCCACTCGAGGACATTCACAGAGTTTTACTGTAGCCACTCCTTTGTTACCTTGGCTGTGTGCTTAGGTTCGTTGTCCTGTTGGAAGACAAAACTTCTCCCCAGTCTGAGGTCCAGGTTTTCAGCAAGGATGTCTCTGTACAGTGCTGCATTCATCTTTCCCTTGAACCTTAAGGGTCCCAGTTCCTGCCACTGAAAAACATGCCCACAGCATGATGCTGCCACCACCATGCTTCACTGTAGTGATGGTATTGGCCAGGTGATGAGCGGTGCCTGGTTTCCTCCAGACATGACGCTTGCCATTCAGGCCATAGAGTTCAATCTTTGTTTCATCAGACCAGAGAATTTTGTTTCTCATGGTTTGAGAGTCCTTAAGGTGCCTTTTGGCAAACTCCAGGCAGGCTCTCATGTGCCTTTTACTAAGGAGTGGCTTCCGTCTGGCCACTCTACCATAAAGGCTTGATTGGTGGAGTGCTGCAGAGACGGTTGTTCTTCTGGAAGGTTCTCCTCTCTCCACAGAGAAACACTGGTGCTCTGTCATAGTGACCATTGTTCTCTTGTTCACCTCCCTGACCAAAACCCTGATCGCTCAGTTTGACCAGGTGGCCAGCTCTAGGAAGAGTCCTGGTGGCTCCAAACTTCTTCCATTTATGGAAAATGGAGGACACCATGCTCATTTGGACATTCAATGATGCAGATATTTTTCTGTACCCTACCCCAGATCTGTGCCTCAATACTGTAACGTTGAACGTTTCTGCCCCACACCAACACTCACTTCTCATCACCAGTATTGCTCCTGAACCCAAAAGCCATGAAAGCACCCCAGTCACAAGATCACAATCACCGGAATACTGAGCAACTGTTGTCACTCTGGTCTGTATATAAGCACACACTACTCATTCCCTCTCCGCGAGGTATTGTACATTTTCTGTCCGACTGAGCACTCATTATTTGTGATTACTGTTTTTTGCCTGACCTTCTTTGTGTTACGGATATTGGATTTTGGATTTGCCCTTGGTACCATTGCTTAGATCTTGTTCTAACCGTTCTGTGTATGTTTGATCTGTCCGAGAACCCGAGCCCGTGTACTGACCCTGCTAGTCTGAAAACCTGTCCTGTGTATCGACCTTGCCTGTCTGAGAGCCTTCCTTTATACCGACCTTGCCTGTCTGAGAGCCTTCCTCTGTACCGACCATGCCTGACTGAGAGCCTTCTTGTGTACCGACATTGCATGAGAAAGAAACCACTACCTTGTACCGATCCAGCCTGTTCCAGATCTAGCTTAGGATTTCCTTTTTCCTTACGTATAATATTGAGAATTCTGCCCAGTATACTGCTTCTCATATTTATATTGAATAAATACCTTTTGTGGTACACTTCCTATGCAGACCTGATTCGTTACAGATACAATCCTGTCTGAGGTCTACAGACAATTCCTTGGACTTTATGGCTCTGACATGCACTGTTAACTGTGGGACCTTATAGAGTTAAGGTCCCACACCTTTCCAAATCATGTCCAATTAACTGTATTTACCACATGTGGACTCCAATCAGGTTGTGTAAAAAACTCAAGGATGATAAGTGGAAACAGAATGCACCTCAGCTCAATTTTTATGGCAAAGGCTGTGAATACTTATGTACATGTGATTTTTTTTAGTTTTCACACACTTTTCACACACTTCTTTCACAATGTCATTATGGTCTATTCTTTGTAGAATTTTAAGGGAAATAATACATTCAATCAATTTCGGAATAAGGGTATACCATAACAAAATGTGTAAAAGGTGAAGCGCTGTGAATACTTTGCAAATGCACTGTATTAATTAATAAACAAAAGTGATTAGTAAATGTTTCACTGATTTCACACAATACAGGTTAAAATAGTTACTGTGTAACCAATACCTTGTAAAGGCATGTACCATTGTACAACCATGCTATTATATGCTTGATTTTACTGACAAGATCTGTACTGCAGTAAATTAGAGCAATTACAACAGTCAAAGGTCTCCCGGAACAATGTTTGATTTGGTAGTGGTGAATACTTTGTTCAGGTAAGAAACCGACAGCTTCTAAAGAAAAGAAACATGATCGATTATTGTCTCTGGTTCCAAAGAAAACGATTCCATCCCCATATCTAATGTAGCTATTCATTTGAACTTAAAAATGAATCAAAACAAACTGGGATGTGAGACAACATGTGGTTTGTAAGCACTCTAGTCCATAAAATATAACCTTTGAACAATTACATACATGTTAGAAAGAGATTCTCATTGTCCACCCTGGAATGGGTTGGTCGTATATTCAGCTCTACGTTGGCTGTATCCAGGTTCCTTTGATTGGTCTTACTGTTGTAGCAGGACGAAGAGCGACAATGGTCTCGAAGCCACACATAGTCAAAGTGCATCAGCAGTCCTCCGTAACTGAGCTCTGCAGATTGCAATTGACAAGTCATTGTTAGCATGCAATGTTAATGGTAGGTTAACAATGGTAGGTTAACATAGGTTAACCTACCAACATAGGTTAACTGGTCAACCCATGGGACAGTACCAGAATAAAGTCTGTTAATATAATGTTCACGAACAACACCTTTGACTGAAATAATCAACAGTACTTAAAAGCAGACTCCCTAAAAAATATATTTTCTTGTTCTACAGAAAATTAAATGTCAAATACTCTAACTATAAGTTATTTAGTCTATGACTAGGCTTAATCTGCTAAACCAGCCTTTAGTGTTTGCTAAAGGACAGAACAATAGCCCTGTCACTCACCAAGGCATTCTTCCTGAAGTTGCCACTGGCAATCAGTTGATTGTCGAGCAGTATGCTGCCAATGCCTTCCTTGTTTCTGACTCCTTGTGAGTACGGACATCAAAGGAGGCTGTGCTTTCGATATAGGTTGCAGATAGCCTTGTAAATGGCGAAAGACTCGAGCCAAAGACATTGTCTGTTAAAGAAGAGTACATTTAGATTGAACAGAACAGTGATCCTGGACAAAATACATCTAATGTAAAACAACTAAGGAAGTGCAGTTAGTTTAGACAATATTGTATATCATGCATACCAATTCAAGAAAATAGCCCACATTGTTTTTGTTACAGAGCAGGTCTTATACCGCAGTTCTGTCTTTGTACAATGTTTTTGTTGACGCTCTGTATTATGTCATGTTATAATTATATGTGGTTTGTGCTGACCCTACGAAAAAGTTGTTGCTTTCGGGATTCTACAATTAAAACAAGCAGGGATCTAGTTCTCAAGGTTCTCAAGAGAGCAGCTAAGAAATCCATACAGTAATGTGATGGAAAATATATATATTCTTTATTTGACCTTTGTTTATACAAATAAACCATTTTGAAACCTAGGTCTCTTTTTACTGCGAAACCGCAATAAGGGCAAACTTTATAGCTAGGGTTCTATTCAACGGGCGACAGATTTGAATGGGAATATTCAAAAATATGCACAAAGAAAACATGCAGATTGTTCCATCAGTGTTTTTCCACCAAACTTTGCTCAACACAAAGCACTTTCACTAACATTTGAAGTTTAAAAATATATATTTTATCTTATCCTTATGAACTCCATGCTTTTAAAGCCCCATTTCCTTATGCTTTTGAATTAAATTAAATTAAAATTTAAAAAAATGTCCCGAAACTAAAGGATATATACTAACCATTCGTTTCGTGACGAACACTGACCCATGTCAGTCAGTCATTGTTCCAAACATGTATGTTTTAAAATTCAGCTTTTCTTCAGTCCACTATCAGAAGACAAAGACTTAAAACTGCACAGACCCATTTCATAAATTCAACTTTGACCTTCCAGCATCACATGACAACATTACCCCCAAAGCTTCTCAACATACCCCATAACGGCGGAACAGTTATACGGCAGCTATGTTCATTTTTATCTGGTTGGGTCTACATACATTTTCTTGCTCCAGTTACACAACATTATGAAATATATATTTAAAAATCACATTTTACCCATCGCGTAACGTCATGTAGGCTAAAGCAAACGGCTTACCCACGTTATTTGTTTGGCTAGCGGGACCTTCGAAAATTTGAATTTAATAAATAATCTAATGGAATTGTGAAAATCAAATGGTGTTGACTGGAGGTCCGATAATGTTCCAGCAGCAGCGTACTTACGGAATGAGAACGGTATAGATTCCAGTTAGCGAGTTTTTGGACACTGATTCACTATCGCAGAGATTAACTAATGTCTAAGTATAGTTTTGCCTTCCTGGCGAGCATTGCTGCACATTCAGACTCGGCCACGTACCTTGCTTGAACAGTGATGGTGTCAACCTAGTCCAGACTGAAAGCCTAGCGGTCACATGTGGAAATGGTTCCACGTGTGTTTCTACCATATTTCTAAGTTTCGCAGGTCTGGACAAGATATTAAGGGACAGTTTATTCATTTTTATTCCTCGAATTAACCTTTACTTTTTAATGTATTTGCAATTGGTAATGTCTTGTTAATTCACGTAGGTTTGTGATTTACACTACCTTATTTTATGTTTATAGTTTCTCTTAATTGCCAAATCACAATTTCTGAAACCTTGCTCGATATTCTGAAAATATTAAACACAAAACCTCACCTTAAAGCACTATTTACAAAACTTCCTCTTGCAAAATGAAACTTTCGCCTCAAAACAGTTTTACCTGTGTTCAAAATCAAACACTGCTCTTAAATAAATCATTAACAAGTTGATCAAAATTATATACACTATCAAGCAGTCAGTAAACAATACACAAAAAAATAGAAAACACGTGGGTCAAAACATAGTTCTAGGGGGAAGTATATTTTTAATCTCAAAACAAATATCATATTATTCAGTCATTGTCTTTTGATGAACGAAAACATGTTCTATTATAGTAGCTCAAAATTTATCGGAAATTACTACTCTGCCTTTGCTCTTTGCAATTTTTTCATCCTCCTCCTTGTACCCCTATTTTTACAGTACTGTACCCTGCATCTCACAATCTCGTCCTTTGTCTCTATGATACTGTAATTCTAGTTCTTTGTTGATATGAACCTGCAACCAGTAAAATTTTATTGAGCAGTCAGTACTGTTAACAAATGGAAAGCACAATGTTCAGGGCCATACAATTGGTTCATCGTACAGTATACAGCCTACAATGCACTGTACTACAGTATACAATAATAAAAGGGACAAAAAGGCTTATATTGGTTGTGTCACATCATTTGAAACTAGTGAAATCAATTTTGAGTGGTTGTGTTCAATCAATAACATGTGTTTTCTATTTGTATTTGATTGTTGCCACTTGCGTTTACCAGTATGGATGACATGTGCATTAGAGTGCAGAATGTGTTTTGAGAATGAGAATGTGTTTAGAATTTTGCTGATAAGTCTAAGTGAGATCTACAAATTGTTTTTTACCATGTTTAATGTATTGGCAACAGACAGCACAATTAGCTAAATGAGTTCAGGCAACTGAGAACTTTGTTTAGCCAATGGGTTTCAGTGTTTTATCAATTGAGAAACTGTAACATGCAACACCCTCCATAAGTATTAGGATGGTAAAGTAAAAAATACACACACACACCTCCCCACCTCATGTTAAATGAGCATATGTATTTGAACATTCGGCTCACAGAGGTGTTTAACTAATCTTTTGTATTGGTTGTTCACACATGAAGAAGAGCTGTGAAAGTTTTGTCCCAGTTAAATCCCTTTATTTTTGCTGGCTAGGTCAATCCCATTAATTAAATCTGATTGAACATGCATTTCACATGCTGAAGTAAAGACTAAAGTCAGAAACTCCCTAAAACAAGCAACAGCTCAAAATGGCTGCAGTAAAGGCTGTTTGGTAAAACATATCAAAAGGATTATTACTAAGAGTTTGGTGATGTCAATGGGTCACAGGCTCACTGCTATTATTCCATGCAAGGGATTTGCAACTAAATACTAGGTTTTACATTTCTTACATTTTCTTTTAAAGGTGATATTGGGTGCACTGTTTATTTTTACATTTAAACAAGAATTTTAATGAGGAAATGACGAGATGTGCTTCCAGTGTTTGTCAATGTGCACTTACCTCGGAAAATCTATGATATAATTGATAAATGGGTGTACTAAGGCCACTGATAGGAATAGTAGCCTTGTTAACCCCCAATGTCTTGGCAAAATATCCAAATTGGCCTTTTTATTTTTATATTTTATTTAACCTTTTTTTTAACCAGGTGGGCACGGTGAGAACAATTTCTCATTTAAAACGGCGACCTGGCCAAGATAAGGCAAAAAAGGTGCAAGTACAAACAGAGTTACACATAAATACAAATACACAAGTATTACACAAAGGGTAAAATAAAGACAAAAGATCAAAAATACAGTTGAAATACAATCGAAAGGTAGCCTTCACACAGTCGGCAAGGCAAGGCAAGTTTATTTATATAGCACATTTCATACACAATGGCAATTCAAGGTGCTTTACATAAACAGGAAAACATAAAAATTGAAAACAGATTAAAGATAAAATTAAAGCAATTAAAATAAAAATAAAAAACAATTAGAAAAATAGTACAGTTCCATGGGATGGTAGTGTCTGAAACTGCCACCTGGGACTACGGTACCAGGAACGAGTCCAAATATTATTCACCATCCTGTATTTGGTAAAGGGTTGAAATTCTGCTTTCTAGTTTAGCCACTCTTAATGTTACGCGACAGCACTCTGCACATTCTGTACAGGTGGAGTCCATGTTGGATTGCTCTAATTCTCCAAAATAGCTTCAGAAGGTATTCCGGGTAGATGTATAAACAGCCTCTGTCAATAAGATGTATAAAAAATAGCAGAGAAAAAGTCTAAAAATAATAGTTTGGGAAAAGAAAAGAAAAAGAAAGAAGAAAAAGCAGAAATAGAACAGATTGCAAGCGGAGCGGAGCTAAGCAAGGACACGTCCTTCTCATTCAGAGTCTATAGCAGTTCAGATAACACAGTACCATCATGACTACCTAATCATACTTGCAATTGGCACATTACCCTCCTCCTGTAACAATTCTTCAGGTCGTTTCTGCAAATGAGATTTTGTTCTCAGTCAATATGCCATGTAAGACAATGGTTATTAAACAATAAATAATTAATTACAGTTCTTACTGCTCACATAAAATGGAGGATGGGAATGGAAATGCTGTTAATCTAACTTGGTAAAACATGCTTTGAAAAGCTCAGAGGAATTTTAGGTATTGAAAAGTATTCTCCAGGCAGATCTGCCTTGGAGGCAGAATCATTTGATTGGTTGATTCAAAATAGGTATCAAACTGTTTACTTTCGATTGATAATGACAATGTATGCCAACCTAACCTCTTCCCTTTGCGTATATATATAACACAGGAGTACATTTTAACACTCCGGTGTGGTTAAGGTTAGGTGTAAGGTTAGATGTGATTAAAGACTGAGAATATTATGCTCATGTGCACATTTGCATAGGATGTGATCTCCCCCTCTGTTTTGAATCAACCAATCAAATGATTTCTGCCTCCAAGGCATGTCTGCCTGGAGAACACTTATCATATTCATAATTAAATCGTATTTACACTTGCATTGATTGTACAGCAAAAATACACATTTTGACACCACTGTTCCAATACTTATGGAGGGCACTATATCTATTTTTATGGTTTACTCAAATCTTTCCAGTTTGCTTCTACACATTGTCTGGGTTAGAATGTAAGAATAATTTTATTTCAAATTCATGTTTGAAATGATAAAAAAATCTGTGAGAGAAAATGATTGCCGAATATAATGAAATAGTTTAGCTAGATGACCAAGTATTGTGACCGGTGCGTCAAACCGTCCAGGATCCATCGGTTGTGCGCAAATAATTGGATGTTTGCTGATTACTCGAGCTCTCCTTAATTTTCATACAGTGTAGCTTTATTTTGAAGATATTCTTTAAAGTCTTTTGTTATATATAGACACTTGAATAGAATACAGAAAATATTTTTCAGATGTAAAAAAGGCCAAAAATATCAATGTGGAGCAGGTGATGAGCGGAGCGAATCAGCTTTTGCTGGAGATGTGGCAGCGAAGCCATGTGCTTCTTTGTTTACAAAAACACCGACTTGAGAGAATTTGCGAAGTGGTACGTTTGTGTCGATAGGTCCGCAAATCATCTAGATGTTGGATCCCATACGACCGGTGAGAAAATCAGCGTTTTAAATTATAGTTAAAGGTTTGTGTGCTTGTTTTTTGCAACGCATCAACGTGGATCCTTGTCAATGGCCTTTGACATCCGCGGCTATTTTGGGTTATTTTTGCATCGATTAGGCTTTCTCAAAGATTTAATTAGACAACAAAATCTGATCATTCTCAACAATTATGCTAATTTGTACTTTAAGAGCATCTTGTCAACTTGAGAATGTGTGTAAGCGCAGATGTGTAGCTGTAGCATAGCCTGCTAGCGTTAGCCTAACTAGCTACAAAACAAAGGGATTTCGAAAGTAGGAGAGTCAATCCTCAAAGTGGCAAGCCTGTTGGAAAGCTATGTTCATTAGCTGGATTTGTAAGGAAAAACATCTAAATTATCATAAAGTTTATTTGTAAATTAGCCATGAAAATATATCACCAGATGGATTTTCTATCCAAACTGAATTACTACTGCTACTGTATATATAATTTGGAATGACAATATGCCTCATTCTTTAGTTGTTTTTTATTCACAATCGAAGTGTGAGAGACGTATGAAACTTATTTTATCGAAGCTAGAATGATTTGTGCTATAATTTTACATAATATTTTCTTTCTGTAGTTTTTAGGGGGGTCACGTGGGGGTTTGTTTACAATTATCCGGTTCAGTAAGCGCTCCCTCCCAGTTAGTTGATTGTCATATTAATCTTGTATATCTACCTATGTCACGTTATTAATGGTTGTCTGTAATAATTTCTTCTGAAACGTGGCTTTAGAACATCACTCAATGCCTAATTTCAGTCCCTAGTGAACTAACAATATAAACTAAGTTCTGGACTCTGGAAACTCTGAAAGCAATGTTTTTAACAACTAATCCTCTAATTATGTGGAATTTCATTAAATTAATCTTCTGAGACCCCCGATGCATGTCAAGGGTAATGAGTATGTTTTTTACTGGTACTTTGTGGGGAGCTGGTCTGGTCTGCTATGTAATAAAGTGCTTACAGTGCAGGTATGGTTATCTCCTGCCTACCGCAATGTGAGCACTTCTGTCACAAGGCAGATATCTTAACTGCTAACATTTCACATCTGATCTTGTAACATTCAGCCTTCTATATTCTATTTTTGCCAGATGAAGATATTTTTTATAATTGTTGGCATCCACTGTATTAGGTAGGTATGCCCCTTTGTGTCAAAAGTGCTGTTTGTGCAGGTAGATAACCTCATCTGACCTACTGCAAAGCCAGCACTTCCTGACTCAGAGTGCAGCACTCATCAAGGTCCACCAGAGGGTGGAAATACCGTGGTTACACTAGCTGCAAAAACAAATCCAGGGTTCTCTGAGCAGGCTTTGAGCTTAGACGAAAGCACAGTCCAGGGGGGTATTGCACAAAACCAAGATAAGGGATTAAGCTGGGATATTCAAATTATCCTGGATAAATTTAGCCTTCACTTGGTTGCACAAAAGCTGCTAGAAGTAAACCCAGCCAAGTAACTATGGAGATTTATTCTTTGCAGCTAGCCTGCTCCAGAGCAGGCTAACAGCCAGGCTAACCCGGGGCCTTGTGTTAAATCATTTGTCGCTCAGATCCAAAATAAACGTGTTAAACATTCATACTACTGTATTCTGAATGTGTTCTGCTGCATTTTTATTAACTTGCATTATTTGTCACTATTGCTGTCACAAGTTTGATTTAAATCCAAACAATGCAGTTGTTCAGATGTTTTGAAATGTTACATGAAGCTGCAACTGTGATTTCAATGTAGTCAGTGATGAGGGCAATTCATCTTTCTTTTCTCATTGAACCAGGTAAGCACGTTGAGAACAGTGTCTCATTTACATAAAGTGAAATTACAGAAAGCAATAAAGTCCCCGTCACCTGTGTTACTTCCTGCACCATGGCGTGCCCATTTCTAAATGACGTTTTGGATGAAGAAGCACTGATATTGAGACATACTTTCATTTATTTATTGCTTTACATGGTAGGCTACCCAAAGACAATTTACAGTACAACCAGCACACTTAACACAAAGAGATACAGCAATAAAACCTACTCATGAAACATATTCATAAAACCAGCATATTAACAGCAAAGAAAACAGAATGTAGCTACAATTTTGTAAAATTGTGGAGTGGCTAGTAAGTAAATACTTTACATAATCATATTTATTGCATATTCTATGCTTCACCTCCTCGTAAATAATGCAGCACGCGTCTTCTGCATCAGTAAATCTGTGATTGATACCGTGGTCTATTCAAGAAAGACGTGAATGTGCACTTATCCAGAATATCTACATCTGGCTTGACATAGCTTTACATTTTCATCCTGGCTCGGCAAACGTGCAACCGATTAAACCGCGATGAGCGGATCACACAAAGTCAATTTTTCAGTTATCCTGTATTTCTTTATTCTACTTCTGTGCAATACCCCCCAGATGTTTGGTCTTGATAAAAACATTAAAAGTTCCTACCAGTTCTGGTTAGCTTTGCTGGGTGAACAGTCAGCTTGTGCACCTTCATAGTCGCTGTGCAAACCCATGCAAAACTGACTATGACTGGTACTGATCAGTCACCTTTTATTGTCATAAACTTCTTATACCCACCCTAGAGTCAAAAAGAGCAAGCTACGTAGATGATGGATTAAATGCAACTAGTTGTGGGAACGTCGACTGTTTAAGCTGCTTCTATGTGGTTTTACATTCTTGGTGGGGCTACTTTGACTAGCTCGTGTTGAGAGGCTGAGTCTTGGGCAACTGCCAGACAGTTTAAGAGGCATTGCACTTGTCTCGGTCTGGCAGCACTGGCAGAGCGCGACCACTGGTGCGGATCACGGGATGACAACATGGGTAGCCATAGCACGAACAAGCCCCTTAATGGCTACAGATTGACCAGACAGGCCAAGATTAGAAAGAATGTTCCGTTAAATGATTTGTTAAAAATGAGGTCAAATGATCACATGAACTGTGACTGTGTATGTTTGGATTACTAAGAAATAAAGTTTTTTTTGTTTGGACCCTATCCATTTTGTATTGAGATCGTTTTGTTGTATTATCCCCTAACTGGTTTTGTCACGGTATAAAATGCAACTGTAGCTTGAAGGTGTTAAGTAATCATACTACATTAAATTAAAAGGACTTTTAATATCAGCAGTGTTCACTGTGTGGCGATACCCACTCAAAAACTCCAAAGAGGAAGCAGCAGCAACAACAAAAATTAATTGAAGCACAGTGGCTAGAAAAACGAGTAAATTTACCAAACCATAAAAGGCACTCAGTTGAAAACTAACCGAAATGGTAACTCATTTTTATCTGTAGGGCTAATGCCAGTGAAATATGCTATTTTGAACAATATGTCATTAGTTTAAATACATATTAGTCAAATCATAAAGAGCTGTCACCAGTGCTTTAAAGGTAAAAACTATGGATAAAATATCAGTAATGTCATCTGTCATGTTGTGTAATGATCCCCTAACCCACAACAGCTACAGTACTTTTCCATGGAATGCATGTTTTTGAAGGGATGGGGAACAGACTGGTCAGGACAAGCTTGCCCCAACAGTGGTATAATGCTGTGCTGTATCATTATTCTATATGATTATTATGGTGCATGTTTCAGTTAGGATCTCACCATTGTTCAGCACATATCTCAGATTCTTGCGCTGTCCTCCGCACACCTGTTTAGGTAACTTTGAGACACCACTTTAAAGTGTGCTACCTGCCCGTTCAAGGGGCTTCTGCCACGACTACAGGGCAGGCTGCAGCTGCCATTAACTCCTTTTTAGTTCCCCTTCTCTGTGGTTGCCAAAACAAAATTGGACTCTTACTGCTCTCAAGCTTTTTGATTGTAATGTGTTTTCATTGTGGGTAGCACAACTAGTCAGTGTAACTACAGCGTATGTCTGGTGTGTGAACTGCCCTGATTCATCCTCTGCCTTTTCATTGTCCTGCAAAGAAACATGACAACACCAATATTTGCCTTAAGTGTTAGAAGTACAATCCATTTCATGATACTAACCTCCCTCAGGGCAACATAAGCTTGCAGTGTCTGCACACTTCTACCATTATTAAACCTACCTCTACTAAAACCTGCCAATGTAATAAAGTATATTTAGTGCTGTATGCTTTTCCTAAAAAATGAACTTGACCTTTTTAAAATAAAACAAAAGTGTTTTGAAATTTGATGGTACCAATGAGGCGCTAAAGACGACTTTTAATATCCATTTTAAGCAGCATTTTTCTCAAAGCAGAAGTTAACTCTACACCCTAACCTACATTTTGACGTGCCAAATAACAGAAGTCAAAACAGATCCCCATCTGTTTTGTGAAAAGGGGTTAATTTTGCCATTCAAGCAGGTTTTGTAAAGGAAAGGGGTGTTCTAATATTACGCCCCATTACACGTGCAAACAGCAAAAGCATTGGGAAAAGTATTCTCTATTGGGAAAGTGTAACACTCATTTGGCATACTTCTAACTGTTGATGAGGTTCATCAGGCAATTCTATACTGCTTTTTGAAACCCTAGTGCAGCTAAACAGGCCAAAACATCAAGGGACCCTATAGCGCCATACACTGTTTCTGTTCTCAGCGGGTGGCTGGCAGTCAGGGTTTTACAAGTCAAATTTCATTTGAAGTTAGGCTTTTTTATCATCATCCCCTACAGGACACACTTCTAATTGTGCTTAATGAGTGCCTTTCCAGACCATTTCCACGTTTGAGGAAGAAAAGGATGTTAAGAGGGCTGAGGGGTGGAGTTTTCTTATGAAGAGCCAATGGAAATCACCCAAGTTGGGCGTGTGGTTGAGTTTCGTATTTATGACCTGTGTAGTTCTCTGACACTGACACTGGACATTGAAGAGAGACAAATACAGGTGAGGAAGAATATGATTGCCAGATATTTAGTTTTATATATATAATGTGCTTTGATAATTGTGTTTTGATAAAGAGGCTTGACCAACTTTCATTTATTGAGTGTGTTGATCATTATCATGTTTGGGGAGGTTTGATATCATACGTCAATGTTCTATATGGTTCCTTAAACAGAATTTTGATTCAATTTTTTGTACTATTTTTACCATTGTTATCCTATGAAGCAATACAACTACTTATGAAATAGCATTTTAGATTGGCCATAACTATAGTCAAAGCAGATACAAACAGTATTTGTTATGTATTTTCCTGTTGTTTAGTGTTTTGTTTTGCCTATTCCAGGTGGCAAGGATGATTTGTCAGGTTCTCCTAACAGGGGCAATCTGTGCTCTACTGCCAGGTCTGTTATCACACTTAACCAACATGAATGCCTTCATGTCAAATACAGGGAGCCTGTACCATAGCTTTCTGTTGCATAAGGGAAAATGCATATGTATTTTATGTTTACAAAGTTTAAAAAAACATTTATTCTGAAGACATTTCTGAGGCAAAAACTCCTTTTTAACACCTCTTTAACATGCCTCCACAGGATTGCTCGATGCTACACCTTTGATGGTTAGAGGTAATGGAGTGATAAAACCACAGTGTTTGTGACTGTATGTCTGTGTCAGAGAGCAGAAAAGAACCAACATTTTAATATTATTTATCTGAATGTGTTTTGCCCCCCCCCCTGCTTCTCAATATGATTCATGTCATTATATGCAGCTGAGGGGGAGGTCAGCATTGAATCTACACAGGCTAATGACTTCTTATCCCAGCCACGCCCCAAACGAAACATCGACCCCAAGTGGTACCGTAGCACGCCTGACTTCCAGGCATACTACAAGTTCTACAACAGCATTGGCCATACTGAAGGAGTGAGTCAACAGATTGTGTCATGAGAGACATTTAATAAATGTTTGTGACATTATACTAATTGTTAATTAGTTTAAGTATATTTTGGGACATTTTTTATTGAAGATGTAGAGGACACAGTGTGCTGCAAATGAAGTGGAATTCAACGCAACCATATATGGGCTATGTTATTAAACATTCTTTAAAGATGTAAAATATTGTGTAGAATTTTGCAGAGGGAAAAGAAAACAACTTTCTCTTTTAGTGACCAGCTTACAAAAGCTTTATGTTGTTCATGATATTTAAAATATCTGGGGTAAAAAAACTGGTTAGATGGGACAATGATTTACTACAGTATGCAGCGCATATTTTCCCACTTGAACAGGAATTCCAATAAGGAGTTGTGCTTCCATAGTTTTTGTCAAAGGGCATGCACCGGTCGATGTTAAATATAATTTATGCAATTTAGACTGTGCTTTTGTGTAAAAGTGTGTAGGGAATCCTTTCCCAATTTACATCATGTTTTATGTATTATCTTAAAATGTATTATTGGTCTTTTGAAAGAGAAAGTAGTTCAGCTCAAAGTTCTACAAATAGCACCTTTAAAACAGGTTCTTGTCATTGGCCCATTTCTCGACCTTTCCTGTTGTTTCATTCTCACAACCTGCATGGACCTCCCATTCTCTCTCCCAGCTGTATGAGATTGACAGGATCCGGATACTGTACCAGCAGATGCGTCACATGGAGCAGCTCTATGGCCCAGATGCCTCCAGCTACCAGAATGCCCTGGGTGTGGTTACCCCACCACCAACCACCACAGCTCCTCCGACCACTCAGCCCCCTCCTACCACCCCAGTGCCACTTTCTCTCACTGAGGCAAATGTCCTGTATCTGTGTAACCCAAAAGACCCCCTCTGTAAGGTCCACATTGTCTACCTTCCCTCAGGGGCCGTCCCTGTCCTCTGCGACCCACGGCACAATCCTTCCTGCAAACCCCAATCTGGCAAGGTGGTTGTTGCTGCTGCTCCAGTGAAGCCAGCTCTCGCAGCACCTGTCCGACCAGCTGTCAGAGTAGCCCTGCATCCCCCAAATAAATCTATCCTGCCTCCTCCTCCTGCTCCCGTCCTTACTAAAGGGATGGAGTATGACTGCGACCCTTACTGGGACCCTGACTGCCTGATTGATCACCCACCTCGCCCCTTCAAGGTGACCCAGCCCCCCTCACCTCCTCCCTTGCCCCCTGTGGTGGAGTTGGAAGAGGATGCGGAGGAAGAAGCAATCGCAGCTGAGAAAACTTTAGCACCTTTTGACCCTTATGATTACCGACGTGACCTCTTTGATCCATACCGCTATTCTGACCCAGCCCCTAAACGCTAGGAAAATATTCAAAATACTGTAAGCTAAATTGCAGAATTCTATACAGCAATATGTAATACTTTCTGAATAATAATATTGTTCAGTTCCATTATAGAGCATTGTTTCATTTTGTTCTTGTAATAATGAGTACTGAGTGTCTGTTATATATACATTTAAAGCTGCACTATGTAACTTCCCATTCATTTGTCCTGTCGGCCCTAATTTTCTACGTAGGTTTTTTAAATTATTGTTTTATATACCTGTTTTTACTGAATACAGGCATAATACAGGGACAATATAAACAATATCCGAAAATACACATTGTTATTTTGTCTATAATATGCATTAATTTCTAGTTAGATATTGTGAAATGTCGATTTTGCTATTCTAATATATCTGTGTTTTGTATTAGTTAAGTTGACGTTTTCCGTCCCTAGATCCAATATGTTAGTTCCTAAAATTTACTAGTCCGAAAATATTGTTCGGACATATATAGTTACATAGTGCAGGTTTAATGTCACTTTTGAACATAGTGAAGGTTTAATGTCACTTTTGAACATAGTGCAGGTTTAATGTCCCTTTTGAAATTGTGGTCAAAGGGCTCACTCCAGGGCGGAGAAAATAAAAATATGTAGGTCTTAGGGAACTATTGAAGATGTTTTGTAGATTAAAATGTACAAATGCTTTCATCTTGTGGGATGTTCTTAAATGTAGGCGTTACACACTAATGCCTGTGAATTATGACTTTCAATGCTTTGAGGTAAACAGTGTGTGATTAATAGATTCGCAATCATCTACAGATAAACGAAGAAATTAAGTCAAGTGGTGAACTGACTAGGTGTTATCCCAAACGTTTAGATTCTATGGTAGCGTGGCCGAGCGGTCTAAGGCGCTGGATTTAGGCTCCAGTCTCTCTGGAGGCGTGGGTTCGAATCCCACCGCTGCCAGTTTAAGTTTTTTAAACAAATTAAAGGTAAACAGATTAATGTATACATCTTACATCGACACATACAATATAGTTATTGCTATATGACTGAAATAAAAGCTACTGCAAAACACTTGAAATCGCTATATAATAGTTGAGTCTCTGTAAAATTACGAAGTAATTCATACTGTGATATACCCAAGATCTATTTTTTTTATTATAAATATTTGAACTAATGTTTTGGCACCAATTTGTTACAGTATCTCTCTAGTATGCATTAGGTGATTGACATTGAGTAGTATTAGTCAATTTTACGATCAAGTCGGCAGATACAAAAGGCACCGCTGAGATTCGAACTCAGGATCTCCTGTTTACTAGACAGGCGCTTTAACCAACTAAGCCACGGCGCCACCTACGATAATTGTAGCTGGTATTTTTTTGTTTGCTAATTTACAGTTCACTGAATAGTTTGTACAAAACTTAATTTTAATTTGTGAACCGTTAGTGAAAATAAACGATGTAAATTCGATAATAATTCTGCAGTATGCGGTTCTTTGCAACCCCCCAAAAAAGCACGGCCTAAAAGGCATAAATGAACCTGTATTGAATAAACACTGACACAGTTGACAAACACTGTGGAAGCACATCTCGTCATGTCCTCTTTGAATTTCTTCTTCAAACGACAAAATATTCACTGCATAGTGTAGAAAATAATTTCATTATCTAAACTTCTTCAAACAGCCTCACAGGCAGAGCTTGAAGTTTAAAAAACAAGTGTCATTGCGCCCCTTTTCCCCACGCATTGAAATCTGGTATCAGAAACCCATACTACATTTAAAATTTTACAGTGTATAAATTACACTATAAGATACTGCTTTTGTTCACAATTATAGGTGTTTGTTTTGGGGTAGAGGGAAATGAAAAGAAAATTAGAAAGCAGCTGTCCAAGTGGCCATGAACTCAAGTAATTTTTAGCAGGCCTGCAAACGTTTTATTATTTAGTAATACATATGCAATTTCGTATGTAAACAAGAGTATTAAGATCACACTAGTGTCTAATTTTGGTTTTCTATAAATACAAATGTTAAGTTTAAGAAACAGTAGACAATTCAGTTATATTATCTGATTGATTTTTTTTATGGTAATAGTTCAGCAACTACTAAAATATTTTTGGGGTGACAAATGCTGTTAGAAACAAGGAATATGATGTTTACATACTTACAGACAAAGGCGTAGCACAAGATCCTGGGCCCTATGCATAGGCAGTCCTGATATAAAATATATTCCAGACTATTCAAGGGGCCTCACTCCCCTTGGGCCCTGGTAATCAGTATTGGTTTTACCCCCAGTCCGACGCCCCTGCTTACAGAAAAGGCATCAGTATTCCCTGGGACCTAACCACAGGGTGAGCATCCGGTTTCACAAATTGAGGCAAATGAGGAAGTGCCTTAAACCTGCATTCTATCTGAATTCCGCTGGGGGCGATGTGTCTGGTTGCAAAAGAGCTTGGATTCTGTAGAAGTCTATGAGAAATTGAGCCACTTCTCACTTGGATTTATTACTTTAGTAAACACTTTTATAATGAGCATATGG
>JACXGM010015267.1:0-21481 GCA_016801145.1 Umbra pygmaea | reverse complement strand
TTTCCGACCGCAGGGATTTTTGCAGTTCCTAGAACATAACGTTCCTATAACCATTTTTTTCTTGTGTTCCGATAGAAGAAATTGCGGGATTATTTAGTCCCTCTAACTGCCGTTCCTATAACCTTTTTAGCTCCTACTCCAGAGCAGGGTCTTTCCCTTTTCCCTTTTCCTAGGTCCACGTTGATTGGTCCAATTTATACATTTTTCTAGTCGCTTCGTTTGTCTGTTGCGTATAATACTATGCTGGAGCCTTCGTCATTTGTGTTTCTGTGTTAAGTAGCTACTCAATTTCTATAACTCCAGCCTAATTTTTTTAACGCCGCGGTTCGAACTCCGTTATTAGGACATATCAACACAACATTATTTTTATAAAATTGTATTGGATGTGTCGTTTTCAGCCTCGTAATCTGAAAGAACAGCCAGCCGCGGTAGGAACCCAACACTACTTAGGCTGAAATCAACCAGAAACTAAGATGATTTAGACACTTATCTCCAATCATACACCCAGTGTTACAAACATTAAACTGTGAAGTGTTGTATGTAGCGCTACAGTAAAGTCTAGTGACGACGCTATAAAAGCCTGTTGCGGTGCTTGCGTCACTCCTTTATCCCTCCTACCAGTTCCTATGGCCACTTGACCAGTGCGAATGCAAATAGCAAAACCGGTTTTGGGGGAGAGTTTAAATTTATAATCACAGTAACGTTGGTTCCTTTAGTTGTGTGTCACTAAGCACTGCGGAAGCAACTTGAGTATAATAATAGGTGTTGGGTAATGGCTGAGATCAACATGAAAACAAAAGTATTAGCAGAAACTGAGTGGATAAATACACTTCCTGAACTCTGAGTAGGATACTTAAAACATCCCTCCATGTATGAAATCACTGTGAAATAACACAGAACAAGGTTACACATTTCGTGTGAAATAATATAATTGCCGTTGTAGTTGGGTACAGAAAAGTACATGTGTGCTTCCCATTCAGGGAACATCATTGACAACCAGCTATGTCCACTCCCGTTAATCTGTCCATGTCCACTCCCGTTAACCAAGCTGCATCCATTCAGTTAACTAAGCTATGTCCAAGCAGCTATCGCATCGGCATTTCACCGTTTGTGGAAGCATGTTAGGAAAAGAGAGTATTTTTCCCATTTTCCCTCCGTGGCAAATGTGCTGTGGAGATAAGATAAGGAATGTTACAGAGTGAGAATCGGATTGAATTTAATACCTATATATTTGACTCCAAATGTATTAACAGTAACGTTCCTGACCGGGCGTGCACCAATGTGACGTCAAGATGACGTAGATTTTGCAGGCGGGGATTTCGAGCACGTAAGCCAAGGGCGCGCACCACTCTTTTTTTTGCAGTGGCGCGCGACAAAACAGAAACAGGAAGCATGGATGAGTTTGAGGGCACAGTAAACGATTCATAATAACACAGTTAATGGTTCATAATAAAACTCTAAATGGTTCATAACAACACAGTAAAGATCATCTTAGTCACTGTTGACATTAACATCAATGCTGCTGCCAGTTCTGCCATCGTTTACCTTTTTCTTCTACTTCTAGTCCGTAGAAATATCAAAGTTGGTAGCCTCTTCTCAGTTGCGACGCTTCTGTTCAGAAGAAGACTGCAACTAGTGTCGCGAGCACCAGCACGGGTATAAATAGATACGGTGCTCCCATTAAGTCACTTTGGCGTGCGCCAGGTCGGGAACGTTGAGTGTACATCATGCTTAAGACGTCAACTTGGTGCTAACACAATTAATACAAAAGAACAGGCTGACCCACATTAACATTAATTGAAATGTCTCACCTCAGGGGGCGAGACGTTTGTCTCCGTGGATCTTCAGAGATATCTTTTGACTAGCCAGCTAGTTAACTACCTGTAGAGAGAAACATCAAATACCACTGTAATTGGGCAAATGGCTGTCTTGTTACATAAGTTGGTCAGTTGGTCTTTACCCTCAGGCGCTATCTTTGTGTGGGCCTGTGAGGGGGGTTATGCCTTCACCCCCGCCCCATCCTGTGTATTAGCTTCTCTAAGGAAGTAAATCTGTGTTGAATAGGTGTGAGATATTGAAGAGAGATGCCAGGTGCCAGATTTGCATATTTCTCCTGTAAACCATTTCCTCATTCCACTACACCGTTAACGTTGAGTCTTGTTGAAAGTTAGATTCATAGCTGTTGTGTCAAAGCTATTGTTCATTTCATCGTTTCAGGTTTTAGTGTATTCATCATTTTACATGTTACACATAATACCGACTGACTGAATGCCGATGTAGGAAAACAATGAACAATTTTAAATGTAACTCTTGCTTTTAAAGGGAAAAGTAACTATGGAAACCTTCGACAGGTTTAAAAAACGAAGGTCATAATGTATGAGGAGATGATTGCTGACATGCCTTTGGAATTTGCGTCTTGGATAGCAAGATCTGTCCATATGGGGCTGAATCGGCAGCCAATGCCAGTACACATGGTTTCAGATGTCTGTGGAGTCAAACAGGATTTGAGTGCCAGCCGAGTGGCCAGTTCCATGTCGACGCCAGGTGTCTAAAATATACTGTATAACATCCTTGGGTTTTAAATGCGATTTGAGATTAGGGCCGTCTGAGACGAGGCATTACTTCAGATATGATATATATATATTTTTAACCTTTATTTAACCTGGTAAGTTGACTAAGAACAATTTCTTATTTACAGCAATGACCTGGGAGCAATTAGGGTAAAGTGTCTTAACCAAGGACACAATGACGTTTGGCTCAGTCGGGAATCGTACTGGCAACCTTCTGACTACAAGTCTGACTCCCTAACCACTGAGCAATGCTCACACAAAACATATTTCCTGGTATCTAAACCATGCCTCTGAAGATATCATATCCTTTTTAGGTTTTCTTAATCCTTAGAACGAAAAACAATAAGCTCATATTAGTAAACCAAACGACTAAATTACAGTCAAATCACGGACAAGTCTGGCTGTTGCCATGCCAACAGTACAGTGTGAGACTTCACTCTGGATGAGCTATAGTCACTCAGAGGAACCGACTCACTGTGGAATGATAAGAAGATATTGAATTCAAGGGGAATCCCTCCATCGGAGGTACATGGTCACAATTCCTATTGCCAGAAAATGATGTGTATGTGTAGGTCTAGAGAATACCTCTTGCATATAGAATCAGAAGAAGCCATCCATTTTTGAGAGCTAAAATTCCCTAGACCTGGTCTAGAAAAAAAATGTTTTTTTTAAAAGCCTTCTTAATGTACATTACATTTCAATGTCCCAAAAGCAGCAGATGTCTGAATCACGGGTCACGAAGCACCAGGCATTCTGGCTCTTAGTTTGTCAGCTACACCACAGTCTGTGACTACACATTTCCCCCTGAGCAGTTACTGAAAGATAAAGAGCAGACGGTGGGCACACTCAACAAAGCCAGCCCTCGTCCTGGGTTGAACCTGTAACCAAGACTTGTTTTTCTTCCAATAAATGCTACGATACCGAGCCTCTGGCTTTTCAGGCACCCTTCAGCTGAGTTCAACGAGAGAAAGAGAGAGAAAAAGAGAGAAAAATAAAGGCAGAAAAAAAGGTTGCAGACCAAGAACACATTTTTCCTAACCAGCTCACGGCCTGAGATTGGTTGTGCCCTTATTTCAGCTGTCAATCCATTCCAAGAATTGGTGGTGAGATTACTTCATGGTCTACTTGGCAGAAATCAAATAGGATGTGAGTCTACGCTGCACCTTTATTAAGATGAAGACGAATTGAACATCTACACTTCCCTCTTCTGGCTTAAGTTTGAAATTTCTACCAACAATTTTAGGTTGAATCTCACATGTTCACATGATTCCATCGTCTATGAATGAACTCTGCGTGGTGACACAACACACTTCTGTTATTGCTCTGGACCTCTATTCATTCCCATCCAATTACTTTCTTTCCTCAGCGGATTTTTTTCCTGCAGTTTATTAGATAGCTTCTGGATTAGAAATGGCCGACGGTTTGCTCAAAATGAAAACAGAAGAGGGGGCTGTAATCGTGACAAAGATCGGTCTTTGGGTGGGGGTATTGGTTATCTGCTGTCAGCCTTACTATCAGTATTCATTACAGCTTTAATTAAAATTTTATTACAGAGCACTGTCCCAGTTTGCCACAGACATGCCAGTAATTACTGTGGACACACAGCTTTTCATTCATGGCATTGTGACAATGCTGTGTACCATCACACACTACACACACATTAGATTATTGTAGATGTAACAACCTCAGATTTTAGAACAAGCTAGCCAAGCAAACTCTAACATGTATTCAAAAGGGTGTACCAGTCCAGCCCAGGCACCCAGCTATAGACTATAAGTCTTTCATTGCTTTCCCATCATTTTTAACATTCCAATCTATTCTGCACAAATGAAATGTAAATGCCTAATTTCTCCAATTGAAAGGCAAATACATTGCATCCAAGAGAATTCCAGATTTTCTAGCCAAGATCATTGTGGCATTGATTATCCTTCCAAGCTAAAAATAAAAGCCTCATTGTAAAACTGAAGTAGGCATGATGAATTGTTAATGCAGTGCTCAAGTTGCAGATTAGAGCGAATAGTGTCTCTATCGTTTCTTATCTAACTGGCTGTAATTATAGTGACCATGCGATTGAGTAGTAACACCTGCTTGTGACAAGATCAGAGCATCTGATCATCACCTCTAGCTTCTTTTCTATGTTTAACGTCATTATACAATGCTTAACTATATATGTACAGTATATGTATTATAGTTAAACCAAAAACTCTGGAAAGCTGGCTCACGAACCTAAGATGTTCCTTCATCACCAAGTGGAATAGGAGAGAGACTTGGAGGTGGTGCCTTCTGATGAGAAGATTTTCAAAATGTTTGTGTTTTTAACTGAAAATTCTAAAAAAAATGTATGTTCCACAGTTTAAATCTCTTTATATCTCACATTTGAAATACTGTATTTATTTGATCAGTAATTATCATTACAGAACAGCATATTGACTGAAAGTCAGCTATTATGTTGAATTGATAAATATGAGAATGAAAAATCTTTGTATGTAGCCCTGTTCGTAGCCTTGGGACATGACAAACAGCACAATTGGCACAAAACTGGAGATATTGCTAAGAGAAGCAGATTATTCCCAGATGACTATGAAACACAATTCATTAATGTTTTTCTTTGTAGAGATCATCACTCAAATATATTCTGGTGAAGTGGAAGACAGGCATGGTGCAAGTTTGGGTTGATATATTTGGAAACGTTTATCTGAGCTAAATGCAAAAAACCTCACAGTCGCACAGGTAACATGGCTAATGGGCCATATTCTATCAGATAAAAGCATTGTTGTGAATGATTCTATATGAACTGTAAATAAAATAATAATATATACAAACCACCCTCTACCAGATAGGGTACAACCTTAAAATCGACAGATTTTATTGATTAGATACTCTAAATAATGAAATCATCCTGGATCTCATGGTTTTTTGGAGGTTGTATTGAAATACAGTGTTGTAAAAATTTAAATTCCTAACTTTGACTGAATAATGAGTAAAGAGACCTTACATTTTCATTTAAATTTGTTAGGGAGAAATATTAAACAATAAGAATGGCTGGACATTGTATTGTTAATTAGATATACTGTAGACATGTTAAGACAAACTTGTCCCCAGGCTCTATTTTGCAGAGTGCATATAAGCCTGGAATACTCGAAGTTGGCCTTAAGGCAGGGACTTCACAAATCAAAGTTTTTGTCATTGTTTAAACTTTCCAAATCATTACACAGTCGGGCCAGTGGGAATGAAGTTGGAATGAAGTGGGAATGAAGTGGGAAATTGTTAGTTCAAGTTTACATATAAATTGGACGATTTTGGGAGGTAGCGGAAGGCCACGTTTACAAAGAGAGCCCACCCGACCCTCCACAAATTGGACTGAAGTGTATAGAAACAAGATGAGTTCAGACAAAACTGGATTTTACCAAATGCCCTAGCTCATGCCAAGTGTACATTAATGTAACTCATCACTCATTATTCAAACAAATGTAAAGCGCTGTGAGTCAGTATATAGACAGCTGTACAGTGTTTTTTTATATATTGCAGGATGAACACTGAATGAAATCTGGTTGATGCATGCAAACACACAGGCACATACACATAAGCACACACAAAGGAGTACACACAGACACCGCCATACACACACACACACACACACACACAGACATACACACCCACCTACACTGATTCTTGTTCTCTGAAAACAGCGTGGGAGTGTCAAGATGAAATAATTCACCTCTTCATGAAAGTGAACCTTTTAATAAGCACCCATATATCGACGTTCAAAACCTATGATCATAGATTAAATTTTTTTTACAGTCTTCCCAGTAAAATGTGTTGATTATTGGAGTCTGTTGGAGACAATCGGACACAAGAATATAAGTTTAAACTCTACCCTGATGAGGACTCACTGATGGTCTTTGGAATGACTGGTTGTTTTAAAGTTATATTAGTGTTATGTGAATATAATGTATAACTTCCTTTTCCCCCAGCCGGTGCATTATAATTATGAACGTTGAAAAGATTAACGGGCTGTTGGTCAACAAATTGAAACCAGTACCCTGATATAAAACATGGTAAATAAATAAATGTTAAATAAATTCACAGTTGGTCCAAGGCTTTGTTCATTTGTTGAACAAAAATATCAAAATATTTTTAAAATAATAGTTAATAAGGGTATGGGCGCTGAATACAATAGATTCATCAGCAGGTCAAGTATTTTTTGTTACAATTAACGAGACAGCCTCTCATAAAATTTCCCATTTTAGATTCACACTTGAAAAGGAAGGAGACATTGTAGATATGTCAATGAGAGAGAGAGGCAAACACTAGCTGCCTTCAAGTGGTTTCACTGGATATTGTTAAAGAGGTCAGAGATGAAGGCGTTTGGAAAATAAATTCATTTGATTTCTTAGCCGAACAATATTCTGGGGAGACACTCAGCACGAGTGGGCTTCTTTCTGTCTCACGTTGCCATGCCAACGGTTTTCCACCTTCTACCGGTATGCTGGTTGTGTGTACAGAATATTGACACCTTGTGGTTGAAAAAGGAATAGAAACACTGCCGTTCGAATACTATGCATGGGCACACAATATGATTATAGCCTACAGCAGTGGTTGTCAAACCTCTCCTCAAGATGTTTTTTGATTTAACCAAAAACTAACACACCTGATTCAATTAGTCAACTAAACATTAAGCCTTTGATTGATTCAATCAGGTGTGCCTTTTCAGGGTTAAAACAAAACACTGCCTGTCTGGGGAGGCCCGAGGAGAGGTTTGAGAACCCCTGACCTAAAGTATGACAAATATCTCATCCTTCAACAGAATAAATAGCACATACCCAAACAAAGTTCTTAGATGAGACTCCTCAAGGTGTTTTTGGTTTGATTTCCTCATTAAAACGCTGCAAAAGAAATGGCACTATGGTGTCCTTCACCATCAAGTCATCAAATCAAACTATTTGTATAGGTTATTACGCAGAACGAGTGCTTTGTAAAAAGCAAAAACAAAATGGTATAGAATGTCAAACAGAAAATGTTTCAACAGAAATATATAATATAAAAATGCCATGTATTAGACAGATAATCAATAAAAAGCACCCTTGTTAACAATGAGGTCTCTCTTGAAATCTTTCATTACAATGTTGACAGTTATTGAGGCTCTCAGATTGTATGGCAGGCTGCTCCAAATGTGTAAGTCAGCATCATTAACACTGAGCAGGGATGAAGTTTAACCAGAGGCTAGTAAACTACACTTCTGACTAGGCTAGTGGAAAACGGGCCAATGTTACCCAAGATGCAACTGAAATACTGTCTTCTTGCATAGCAGATTTTTGACCAAGTGTAGTAGATATTGTGGCTAAAATGTGCCAAAAATTGTTAAATTCCTTCACTGGCTCTGATTGAATGACTAAATAGTCGGTATCAGAAAATGGGTCGACTGGGCGTAAACCCTAAAACATATTTATTATTTATATATTTCGGTGCAAGGCCATGAATCTATAATGTAATTTTTAAATCCACTTGAAAACTAACAAGCCATTAATGCCAAGCATCTCTGTGTTATCCTTCTGGTCCTCATTTGCTCCTCCGCTGCTACATTGTAAATTCATTAGAGTTGGCTGAACATTGCAATAATCAAGCCTGCTACATTGTCAATTCAGCACAGGAGGCTATTTCCCTATCTGGCTTTATGACCATCCTTTTTGCTGCAGCAATTTAAGATGAGGGGTTTATCCAGGTCAGTGGAGTCATAACTCTGGAGAATGCCACAAGGCATTTCTGCCCTTCAACCAGTGAAGTTATCTTCCTGGAATGGGACAGCAAATATTCTGGCCGATGCCCTGTTTATAGATGTTTTATATTACCTAGTGAATGAATGTAACAGTATTTTGTAGCTGTTTTAAATATTTGTGTTATTTGTATAGCAGCATATTTGTAACAGTTTTTACTATAAATAGAAAATTTGTAGTATTTGTGAAACAGAATTTCTAGCAGTTCTGTAATATCCAACGGCTTTATATGCGTTTTAATGGTTCATTTGCAATATATTCCTGTGTTATTCCAACTATATATTCACTCAAATACCTGAAATGTAATTTCGCTTAAAACAGCTTTTTGCAATACTAAAATTCACCTATGTAAGCGCCAGAGAGTACCCGAAGCCGAACTACATTTCCCAGCATACATTGTAAATTAAACTTACACCCCAACATGGCTGCGCCCTGATACCGGTCATGTTTTCAAGCTTTGGGGCATCTTCAGGCACATAGCGGAAGAAAAATATATTTGATTTCATATATTTATCACCGCAGTAAGAATTCAAACATTGCGATAGAAATGTAAAGAAATGTCGCTAAGGTTGACACGATTTAACTGGATCTGTGAAGTGAAATTATCTAGCTAACATTAGCGATGAAGGCTAACACCCTTGTAATGTTATTTAAAACGAATTCGTCTAATACCTTTTGAAACCGATTAAGTACAGTAGCAACCTAAGATTCAGATGTCTTTACTAAATCCTAAAGGTTGTGCAGCACCGTTTTTAAGGCGTCTGTTGGATTTCAGAATATATCAAACAAGACGATGGAGACACACTTCATGTACCATTATTAGACATCGGTGGATGAAGAGAGCGCCAATATACTGCACACATAACACTAACAATATGTTCAGTACACAGACTGACAAAGTAAGGAATTCCACCTAGCAGGAATACACCGTGTCATCCAATGTCCTTTACTATTAATAAAGGTGTTCCTTAATTGTAGTTAACAACACTACTCTTTGTTGTGTCTTCTAGGAGAACTTTGATATGTCAAAGTTCCCAGTGGAGAGAATCAGAAACTTCAGTATCATTGCTCACATTGACCATGGGAAAAGCACCTTAGCTGACAGGCTTCTGGAAATGACCGGTAAGTATCCCCCCTTCTCCCATGTGCCCCCTCTACTTTGCCCTAGAAAACACCACTATGAACAATTCTGTTGCACCTTGACCATCACACTGTTCCGTAAATGGCTTGTATATTACCCTACATTTATACAAGTTGTGTTTTAGAAGTTTGTGTACTTACTGCACTGCTGTAGCAGTGGCATATTTTCCACTATGCATGCAACTACAACAGTGTTTTTGTGCACGTGACAAATTATAATTCTGATATAGCTGCTTGGTTTTGATAGGTGCCATAAGCAAGACTGAGAAGAACAGGCAGGTGTTGGATAAACTGCAGGTGGAGAGAGAACGAGGTATTACTGTGAAGGCCCAGACTGCTTCCCTGTTCTACCAATACCAGGGAGAAACCTATTTGCTCAACCTGATTGACACACCTGTAAGTAGATTGTATTCGACAAAGTTAGTACTGGGGGGGGGGGGGGGGGATTTAAAAGCCATTCTACACTTAAGTTGTAAAATAACTTATTTTTGATATAGTGACTTTCTAAGGTACATATGTTTTGAATGGAGTCTGAGGATCTGCTGTTCTAGTTCAGGTCAGAAGAAAGAAGAGATTTATTCTTCACCCATTTTGTCCCCTCTCTATACATGTCCAATTCCCCTTTAATCCTTGTTTTGTTTGCAACACTGCTCAGACTTTGGATGGTTGAATATTGATCACATGCTTCCCTCAAACATGTGTCGCCAAGCTGTTCGATTCCCATCCCACTGAACGTTCAACACAAAAGCCTTGATTGATACATGCATTGGAGGTTACACATTTTAGTCTTTTAGGGGACGCTGCTATCCAGAGCAACTTAAAGTGAATACAGGGATATTTTATTGGAGCAACGTAGGGTAAACAGTACCGTGTATTATTATTAATAATATTATTATTATATGTTGATACCATTTGATTAAACCAAATAAATGTAATTAAAAAATATATGTATCGTCCTGACAATAATTTAAACTGGTACGACAGAGACCAGCATTCAAGTCTAAAAGACATTCAGCGGTGTTGGCACAATCACTTGTTCAGGCACCTCTAAGGTTTCTGTTATATTGGCCATATCACATTACCTCCTGCTTTATTACGTAAAACAAATGGTTTGAATTGTGAATTCTAATTTGCTGATAGCTGTGGTGATATATAAGACCATATACAACAGGTATTTTATTACATCACTCTACTCCTCTAATTGAATTGGAAACCATACTGTATATTTCCAGTAAACAACAGGTTTTAGCCGTGGTATATTGGCTATATATCACACCCCTTGTACCTTACTGTCTAATTGTATCACATTGGCCTTTTCTGTTGGCAGGGTCACGTTGACTTCAGTTATGAAGTCTCTAGGTCCATATCAGCATGCCAAGGTGTACTGTTGATCGTTGATGCCAATCAGGTAGGGGTTTCAAAAAGATAACACATTTTATGTCATTTAGCAGTGTCTGCTAGTTGTGGTGCATTTGTCCAACACAGTGCCTGGAGGAATTATCCATGGAAGAATGTGAGTTATGTGTTCTTTTGTGGTCTAGGGGATTCAAGCCCAGACTGTGGCAAACTTCTACCTGGCATTTGAAGCTCAGCTTACGATCATTCCGGTCATAAATAAGGTACAAAGTTTAAGAAGTTCTCTGGCCTTTTCTTTACTGGGTCCCCTGTTTACTTTTTTCATTAAATACAATCATCTATCAAGGCCAAATAGTATTATGTAACGTCGGAGTACTAAATAAACTGTTAAAAAAAACTCGAAATAAATTGTGGCTTGGAGAATGCTGCCTATAAGGCTTCTGTCCACTAAACCCTCAATGCTTCCTTACATAGTGACTATCCACCAAACGGGAGTAAACATGCCTCAAAGTCTGTTCGAGAATGTTTAGTTGAGTAGTGTCATTCAATGAAAATAGTTTTGGAATGTAGCAAACATTCAAGCAATCTGGACAAACGGTCTGTCGACCGTTCAGCGTTCAGAGTTATTTTCATGAAACATTTCAGATTGACTTGAAGAACGCTGATCCGGAGAGGGTAGAAAATCAAATTGAAAAGGTCTTTGATATTCCAAAAGAAGAGTGTATTCGAGTGAGTTTGCACACATTCCCCAACCAATCATTTTAATTGCCATACCTTTTACAAACATCTATTGACAACCTGATATCACCTGTTTGTAGATATCTGCCAAACTGGGCACAAATGTCGAACAAGTCCTTCTAGAAGTTGTGAAACGATTACCACCGTAAGTTTCTTTCCGTTTTCTATTTGTCCTGTCAGAAAAACTGGATGTCCTTGATGAGCAGAACAGTTCACTTCCTTAAAGTCGTTTTGTTTTCACAGACCAAGCTTCAACAGAGCAGCTCCATTCAGGGCACTGGTGTTTGACTCCAATTTCGACCACTACAGGGGAGTCGTGGCCAACGTAGCTCTATTCGGAGGCTGTTTGTCTAAAGGAGACAGGATTGTGTCTGCGTACCTGGGGAAAAGCTACGAGGTCAATGAGCTAGGTCTCCTCCGGCCGGATGAGCATCCGACAGAAAAGCTGTGAGTCAACGCAACATCGCTCTGTTGAATCCTAAACTGTTTACTCCAAGTTATTATTAACAGTGTCTGTGTTATTAAAAACATATATTTGTTTTTATTCACAATGTTGTGGTAATGATGGTGAATAACATGCCAGGAACTTTTTGTCTGTTAGACATTTCATTATTTGGTCACTTGAATAAAAGATGTCTTTCTTCCCTGGTTTTTGCCGGTGGGGTTGTGCAGATTTGCTGGCCAGGTAGGTTATGTGATCGCAGGTATGAAAGAGGTGAAGGAGGCCCAGATTGGGGACACACTCTACCACCAGAAACACCCCGTAGAAGCTCTGCCAGGGTTCAAGCCAGCCAAAGCCATGGTTTTTGCCGGTACGCACATTTTTTCCTGGTGGCTGAATCTTTTCCTGGTGGCTGAATACTGGGTGGAGAAAAATGTAGTTCACTCTGACAGTAGAGCTCATTTTGCGACATTTGCCTGGTGTCAGTAGTGTGAAGCTCAGCAACAAACCGTGTCATTGAGTGTGCTTGTTGGTTTCTTTCCAGGCATGTATCCTATGGACCAGTCGGACTACAGCATCCTCCGCAGTGCTGTGGAGAAGTTGACCCTCAATGACTCTAGTGTGACCGTTCAAAGAGACAGCAGCATGGCTCTAGGAGCAGGCTGGAGGTGTGAACACATTAACGTACTGCAGTGCCGTCGAAACGGATCTCTTCCTGTCTAGTTTTTCAAAACTTAAAATGGACCCTGAGTGAATAAATAACACCCCCAGAGTTATGTGATGTTATTCCTGTGGTCACTCAGCCAATCACGATTCAGACCACTTGCTTTTTAAGAGGTGTGACATCACATTACTTTATACTGTTCTAGTGGCAGTGGTAACCGGTTTATAACAACATTTGGCATCTACAATTAAGTGCTTTCCAGTAATTTCATCTTGCATTGTGCCTAATATCAGCTTTATAAATAATTGACTGTAAACCACACCAATTTGCTCCTAATTGCATTGTGTTTGCTATGTTTTTTTGCTTCATTAATACACTCCCGAAATGCTGTTGGTCTAACATTCATGTATTTGACCTTATTTTTCCCATTTCCTGTATTGGTTCTGCTGTGTAGACTAGGGTTTCTGGGTCTTCTTCACATGGAGGTGTTCAACCAGCGTCTGGAGCAAGAATACAACGCCTCGGTCATAGTGACAGCCCCAACTGTGCCCTACAAAGCTATCTTGTCCTCCCCCAGGCTTATAAAGGTAATACACAACTTTTTGTTCCAGCGGGCCTCACGTGTTTTAACAGTACAATATCACAGCCAGTTTAATGCATTCAGGTGCATTGCCTTTATTCAACAATTTAGCTGGGAATTCTTTCCATTTTGTGGGTTACTTCAAATATGGAAGCCCTTGTTTAGTATCAGGCCTTCTGAAGGTCATAACTTGTTTTAGGAGCACGGCAGGGAGGAGATCACCATCGTGAACCCGGCCCAGTTCCCAGACAGGACGCTGGTCAGGGAGTACTTGGAGCCCATGGTGACGGGAACCATCATCACCCCAGATGAATATGTTGGGAAGATCATGAGTGTCTGCCTGGTACGCCAGCTTGGCTTTTAGATGGTCCGCGTTATTGATTTGAATGATGGAGGTATTAAAGGAAAAGAGGTTAGATCAGCATGTTTAGTTTGAATGCTCTTTCTGGTCCGTTCATGTAGAATCGAAGAGCCGTCCAGAAAAACATGATTTACATTGACGACCGCCGGGTGATGATGAAATATCTCTTCCCTCTGAATGAAATCGTGGTGGACTTCTACGACCACCTCAAATCCATGTCTTCAGGGTATGCGAGGTAAGTCTTCTGCTCTATGTTGAATAGTTCTTTCGAAGTTACTGTATAACAAAAGTGTGATCTTGAAACAACTGTTACCCAGCTTGACAACACCACAATAACAGCAATATTGTAATAATAACAATAGCGTCAGAACAGAGAAACCCTTCAGATTGGTTCATCAATCTGAAAGATAAGAAGACCGTCATGAGACACGGTGTAATTGTTCATCTTCACAGCTTTGACTACGAGGATGCGGGGTACCAGGCGGCTGATGTTGTCAAAATGGATATTCTGCTGAATGGGAAGCCTGTAGAGGAACTCACTACCATTGTTCACAAGTAAGAATTTAATCGTTTTCCCTATGTTTTACTGAATGGTGAGTTTGTGGAGGAACTCACCGCAAAGTGTGCAGACCTGTAGTAATTAGGGCTCAGGCTCAGGCACTTACTGTTGTACCACTAAACTTGTGTTCCCTGGACGGTCCGGCTATCTGAGGTTTTTTGGCTCTTTGGTTCTGATCCGGCCCACTTCTCTTTTAGCAACATTTCGTTTCAGGCCTTCTTCACTTTCCTGTCCGAGTGTGACACTTTATTTGGTCCAGGGTGTCAGTATTACAAAATACCATTGAAACTGTTAAAAAAATACCATTGAAACCCTTTAATTACTGTGTTCTGTCGTGTCTTCCTTGCAGAGACCGGGCATACAGTGCAGGCAAGGCCATGTGTGAACGCCTGCAGGATGCTATACCGAGACAAATGTTTGAGATCGCAGTACAAGCAGCCATCGGCAATAAAGTCATCGCCAGGGAAACGTAAGTGTAGTGGCTAAGTCCATAAATAGACAGCTGGATGTAGCTAGGTGTTTTCAGTTTGCCTCATACCATTTCTGTCTATGCAGGATAAAGGCTTACAAGAAGAACGTGCTGGCGAAATGTGTAAGTAAACATTTGGCCTGGCATTTAAAATGTATTTTGTAGGTTAAGCTGTGGTCTTTGTGTTAAACAGATTCTGTTGTGTTTTTTGAAGGGAATTAAAAACACTTCCTCAACATACAGTAGGATACAGAATGACCCTAGTCCCCTACACAAACACTACCTCAACATACAATAGAATACAGAATGACCCCAGACCCTACACAAACACTACCTCAACATACAGTAGAATACAGAATGACCCCAGTCCCCTACACAAACACTACCTCAACATACAGTAGAATACAGAATGACCCCAGTCCCCTACACAAACACTACCTCAACATACAGTAGAATACAGAATGACCCCAGTCCCCTACACAAACACTACCTCAACATACAGTAGAATACAGAATGACCCCAGTCCCCTACACAAACACTACCTGAACATACAGTAGAATACAGAATGACCCTAGTCGCCTACACAAACACTACCTCAATATGACCCCAGTTCCCCACACACAGACTATTGCAACAAAAAAACAATGGGATGTGAGGAGACACGGTGATTGTCCTGAGGGTTTTTTGGGGGGTGGCGTAATACCTAGGTGGTGTTCTTTCCCAGTAAGTAGCTGGAGGACTTCCCTCCCTGCACAACACATAAAACACAGACTACACTCAATCGTAGACTGTTTCGGCATATACTGAGACATGGTGTGGGGTTAGTAGGGTTTGGATAGTTCACTACAACTCTGTTCCTGTTTAGAAGGCATCCTCTTCATTTTGATCAGATTACAAGTTATTTTTAGAGTAAAATGTTGCATTTGGTAGAATGAGTTTAATACAGTAGAGCCCAGTTTAGTAGAACTCCTGACGTGTCTTTGATTAATTACTGTAAATTACTGTCTCTATTCAGACCTGGTGTTATACATCCTAATTGGACACCAAACCTGCATATTTTAGTCTGTGGAATGAGTTTGACTCCCCTGGTCTGGTAACTTAACCTGGTCTGGTAACTTAACCTGGTCTGGTAACTTAACCTGGTCTGGTAACTTAACCTGGTCTGGTAACTTAACCTGGTCTGGTAACCTAACCTGGTCTGGTAACCTAACCTGGTCTGGTAACCTAACCTGGTCTGGTAACCTAACCTGGTCTGGTAACTTAACCTGGTCTGGTAACTTAACCTGGTCTGGTAACTTAACCTGGTTTGGTAACCTAACTTGGTCTAATAACTTAACCTGGTCTGGTAACTTAACCTGGTCTGGTAACTTCCCCTGGTCTGGTAACTTAACCTGGTCTCTCTTATGTCTGTCAGTATGGTGGTGACATAACTAGAAAGATGAAGCTCCTAAAGAAACAGGCAGAAGGCAAGAAGAAGATGCGCTACATTGGAACTGTGCAAGTCCCCAAAGATGCCTTCATCAATGTTCTGAAGAGGAAAGACAAGTAAAATAAAGTGTCCTTATTGATTGAAAATGGTGTCAAAGGGGAACAATGACGAACATTTGTATTTTGTTTCTAAATCACAGGAAGGTATTATTTTACTTTCTCTCAAGCGCGAGTGCAACAGCTGACGTAATGTTTCTGTCCCCACTAATGTGGTAGATATAACTTTGTTAATTAGTAATGATTGTTTGCATGAAATACTGTTCTTTAAACAAGAAAACAAAGCAAACTGTAGATGATGATGATAATATTGATATGAATTATCAAGGGAGGATTTCAGATGAGAGTATATATTTTATTGAGCAATGGTATGCCATGTTAAAAAATTATTGAAATGTGAATTTGCATCTTTTGATGATTTCAGAAATGTTCCTTCTGATTTAAACCATGTAATTGATATTTGTCATTTAAACTTTTTATGTTGTGTACCAAGAGAATGTTGGGCTTCCCCCGTTTTGTGTTTTATTGGTGAAAGAACATTCATTTTCTATGCAAATAATCGTTTTTTCACAAATGTACGTCTAGCGCATTAGTGTGGACAGAGCCATATAACCCAGTCACGTTGCACTCATGCTAGATTGACCCCGCTCTCCTTGAGTTAGGGAGCTGCCAGATAAAAGGGACATTGAAATAATTATTTCAAGTGATTTAGGAACATAAAAATTATACATATTTGTCATTGTTCTTCTTCAAACACATTGGCAAGTAAATATTGGCAATGAAAAAACAATAATGCACTATACTTGTTTATTTTTCAGTAGATCTAATTGACATGAAAATGAAATGACAATATGGACATGACTCTGTATAATACATTTATGTGCAGTGCATTGTCTCTTGTAAATAATAAATGAGACTCAATTTTATTTTACAAATGTCTCCATTCATCTAGCCCGCAGTAGATCCCAGGGCCCAGAGTTGTACATTAGTCGCTCTGGACAAGGTCTGATAAATAATGTAAATGTAAAGTCTGGGCAGGCCTTACTGGTGCTTGTAAAAACCTCCTTGTATTTTAATTAATATCCTGATGAAAATGCACAGATTTTCTGCTTGAAGTAACTATTAAGAGATGGAGATTTTCTCCCTGAGTTCTGTTCTGTGTAATGTACTGTCCTGCATAATGTTCTGGGCTGTTACCAGTAATGTCCTGCTTTATCAGAACGTTGTAGAGAAAATTGTAGTTTGTTATAATGTACACTCACTGGCCACTACATTAGGTACACATTGCTAGTACCAGGTTGGACCCACTTTTGCCTTCAGAACTGCCTTAATTCTTTGTGGCATAGATTCAACAAGGTGCTGGGAACATCCCTCAGGTTTTGGTTCATATTGACATGATTGCATCATGCAGTTGCTGCAGATTGGTCGGCTGCACGTCCATGATGCAAATCTCACATTCAAACACATCCCAAAGTGTACCAAGAAAATATTCCCCACACCATTACACCACCAGCATGAACAAGGCAGGTTGGTTCCATGCTTTCATTTTGTTTACGCAGAATTCTGACTACCATCTGAATGTTACAGTAGAAAGTAGAGGTAGGCAAATTGATCGGACATCAGTAACCTTAGATACCTGTGCATTACTCCAGTTGTGCAGCACCAAAGCTTTGTTTTAGATTTTTTTATAGGAAAAGCTATATGAAATACAAATCTTACTATGTCCATCATTTAAATATGATTTACTGCATAAATAAATATGAATAAAGATAATCGACCAATTAATTATGATCTGCTTTTGGTGTCCCGGTAATCGTTATCGGCCTTGAAAAATCATAATTTGTCGACCTCTTTTTATTTTTCCACTCTACTCTCGTGTAATTTTGGTGGGCCGTGCACATTGTTGCCACAGTTTCCTGTTCTTAGCTGACAGGAAGTGGCACCCGGCGTGGTCTTCTGCTACTGTAGCCCATCTGCATCAAGGTTCGACATGTTGTGCGTTCAGAGATGCTCTTCTGCATGCCTATGATGTGTGGTTACATAGCAGGGTCTCACGATGGAATTAAATTCAAATGTCTGTCTTTGCACTGTTAACCCTAACCTTAACGTGAGTAATGTGATGCCTAACCCAACCATAACCATACCTTTAAAGTAGGGAATGTTCCATGACCGCATAAAGATACAATGTAATTAATTACTTTAAAGACCAAAATAGCGACACGTAAAGGTGTAGCATTGGAGGTATGTTGGCACATAACGTAAATCAATGTTTTCAATCAGGAACATCTATGAGATGTGCTTTTGGCCAAAACAACAGATAGATGTCAGTCTGTTATATCCTTTTCTAATAATATTTTGTTTGCGAAAACTGATTATAATGCAATTGAGAGGGACACATTCCACACCTCCAGAAACAGTTTTTCAAAAGCATCAATGGATCTAATTTGAGCAACTAGGCTCAAAGTGACAAAACACCATATAATAGGCAACCTTTTTCCCCTTTTACCAGTTAAGTCAAAAATCACATTCTTATTTACAGCAATGACCTGTACCAATTTCTGTGTTTACTACTCATACGCCAATAAAAAGCAATTACATATACATGGCAGCAGAGGGCGATATTTATTAACATACATCTTCTAGTCTACATGTCACCAAAGATAATTTGTGTTGATATATTTAAAAAAGGAAACAAAAAACTATTTGTGTTTATACAATGGAATGATGAGGCATTTTCAAATTATTTTATTAAAATGTTTTAGAAAATACTATGTACAAAGAGCGGCTGATGGGATTTATGGTAATAAAACTAATTTTTCTCCTGAGTAAGATTACAGATTATCTTACTCAGTCACACCTTTGTAAATAGTACAATTTTCAGTAGATAAAGAATTTTCTTGAGTAAATACAAATCAGAAACAACAATGGAGAAATTACTCAAAAATAATAATATTTGTCAGCAGACGTGGTCTATTATGACAGAAATTCTACACATTCCTCAGGAACGGATTTGGGTTGTTAGTGTTTTGTCTTAAAGACAATGAGCTGTTTCCTTCTTAGGCTTTTTTCTTAAACTCAGACAAACATACCATAACAAACATAGCACCGTATTGTTGCCCTCAATCGTTTACACTTATGACCAAAGACAGAATGGAAATCTGTGTAGCATAAGAATGATACAATGAGGTATATGCCACATCGTTAAGACTGTTTCATTGTGTTACATTTATCGCAGAGTAAACGTACACATTCCTGTAACAAAGGAAATCATTAATAGAACATTGCGTTTGTTCCATTACTGAACAAAGCCTTTTGCATAGAGATGGATGGAGAACTCATCTCTAGTTGTGCCGTTTGTGCCGGGGCAATGGTTGGCATCTCCATGTTGAACTAGTCCATGTTGAACTAGTCCATGTTGAACTAGTCCATGTTGAACTAGTCCATGTTGAACTAGTCCATGTTGAACTAGTCCATGTTGAACTAGTCCATGTTGAACTAGTCCATGTTGAACGAGTCCATTTCAGTATAAATCATTGGCCGATGCCTCATCAGGGGCCATCCTGCCGAAAAGGCAATCACCCATGCCACCAGGCGTCTCTAACTCACACAGAAATGATAATAATCAGCCAGGGCCTCAACTTAACTTTTAGGAAAGGGGTAGAATTCAACAGTTTCCGTTTTTGACTTTGTACATAAGCAGTTTTTGTGGTTTCACTTTATTTTGGTAGGTAGCACAGTCAGCGATCTAAACTTTTACTAATCACGGGAGAACCAAATGGGCAGGCAGAGTCTCTGTCAGGCCCTCATGTCCAGGGTGGCTTCATTGATTTTGTCAGATGTGATATTAATGTGGCATAAGAGCTGGCGTAATATCTAGAATTACTGCAAATGAGCTTTAAAACAGAAAGATTTGTAGAATTGGCCTAAAAAATTGCTGTACATTTGCCAATTTTTTTCAGGATTGAATTCCATGATTTAAAAAAAAGAATATTTCAATATCATGGCAATTTACTGTAAAAACCTTTTCTCATTTCTATTGGGTGAAATATGTAGACTTGGATATAGTGTTATATACAGTATTGTAATTTAAACTGTTCTCCTCACCCCTTGGCTTAATGTGTATGTGGGGACATCTGAAATGTTTTGCCACGAGCAATAGAGGCTTGGCCCCATTCCTCCTCAAACCCCAGTTGGAGTTGTGATCACATGACTCTACCAGACAGTGATCAGACATTTTTTTTAAATGAAAGATGCCATCAGTAACAATATCCATGCTAGACAGAAGTTACATCAGTCACATCCAAAGTTTTAGATTAACCCCTCCCCCATTTTGAACTCCTCCCCCATTTTGGCCTTGCAGCAGACAGGGAAGTAGACTGTCATAGGGCTCAGGGCTGTTATTGACGTCTAACGGTGAGGTGTTAACAGGTTGCGCTTGTGAACCAGTAGATTTCAGTAATTTCTGCAAAACAAAACCAATTCATTCGTTTGGTGGAGTTTTGTAGAGCACACTGGTGTCTTCAGAGCCCAAACACAAAATAAAAAAAAGAAATGAAATTGCTGTAAAGTGTCACTTGTGTTTAAGGACACTGGGTCGAGCACTGAGTTACGGGGGACCTCCTTTCGTGCATCCCAGAGTTCCGTGTCATTTTCGGGCCCCCTGCTGGGCCGGCAGCTCCATCCAGACCCAGCGAGCGCCGATAGGCTGCCGACAGTCTGTAGAGCACATCTGGTGAGGGGCGGGGCTGGGAGTCACCCTTCTGGGTCAGAAGCATGTTAAACAATGTGTTGACCTCAGAGAGCAAGGCACCTCCCAGTGGGCCGTCCTTCTCCGGCGTCTTGCCAAAGGTGGAGAAAGACGTAGAGTCAAGGGTGTCTGGGGAGCAGTGGGCTTCTGTGGACGGTGGCGCGTTGGGGACGAAAACGTTGTCATGGTAGTCAGCAGTTAGGGGCATGGAGAGGCGGGCCATCCACGCAGTGTCCTCTATGTTAGCCAACATATCATCTGATTAAAGACAAGGAAACAATCAAGAATGTGTCACTAAAATACTAAATCTGTAGTAGTTTCTGATTAAAGACAAGGAAACAATCAAGAATGTGTCAGAAAATACTAAATCTGTAGTAGTTTCTGATTAAAGAAAAGAAAACAATCAAGAATGTGTCAGTAAAATACTAAATCTGTAGTAGTTTCTGATTAAAGACAAGGAAACAATCAAGAATGTGTCAGTAAAATACTAAATCTGTAGTAGTTTCTGATTAAAGACAAGGAAACAATCAAGAATGTGTCAGTAAAATACTAAATCTGTAGTAGTTTCTGATTAAAGACAAGGAAACAATCAAGAA
>JACXGM010015266.1:0-21008 GCA_016801145.1 Umbra pygmaea | reverse complement strand
CACACACACACACACACACACACACACACACACACACACACACACACACACACACACACACACACACACACACACACAATACATAAAACAATTTGAACAATCAGTTAAAATTAAAAAGCCTTGGCCAGTACACTGAATTTACTTAAAGGAACTAAGGCATCAAAATAAAGAAGTAATTGGATGTTATTCCAAACATTATGTGCTAGACACTTGAAACCAGATCGGCCGAGCTAAGTGTTTACAAAGGGCAACACTAATGTTAATCAACCCTGTGAACTTGTGTTATAATCTGAAACTCTAAGTTCAAAGAGAGAAGACAAGTAAGTTGGGAGCCTGTGGAGAATGGCTTTATGAACACACTGATAGAGGTGCAGCAGTCTGTCTTTAAAGAGGTCCAGCCATAGAAATAAAATCTATAGAAGCCTTATAAAAACGGTTTTGCTTGGTCATTCGATTAGTACACAAAACAATGGCGACTGTCGTTAGTTGTCACGGTAACAACACGCAAATCGGTTTAATGCGGAAGTAGGCCGCTAGATCTGCAATGGAATGGTACACGTAAAATGGCTGCTGCTCTGACCATTCTGCTACATTTATTTGCATTGGAATGGCACTTCTAATCATTCAATTTCTATGGGTCGAGCCAACTTTCTGGTAGAGAATGCAGTGATGAGTATTAAATGTAATAAAATGAAGAGTGCTATAATAAACAGAGTCAAGGGATCTCAAAGTCGTAAAAACGTATGCAAAAGTTTAGGCACCCCTGACAATTTTCATGATTTTAATCTATATATAATTGGTTGTTTGGATCAGCAAATTAATTTTGATCTATCAAATAACTGATGGACAGTAATATTTGGGTAGTGAAATGAGGTTCATTGGATTAACAGAAGATGTGCAATATGCATTAAAATGAAATTAGACAGGTGCATAAATTTGGGCACCCTTGTCATTTTGTTGATTTGAATACCTGTAACTACCTAGACCTGATTAATTGGAAAACACAATTGGTTTGGTTAGCTCATTAAGCCTTGAACTTCATAGACAGGTGCATCCAATCATGAGAAAAGGTATTTAACCCATTTACTCCTAAAACGCCTGCTAAAAACGCCTATAAAAACCTATGGTATTCTAGGATGAATATCCTTATCTCCTGAGGGTTTTCTGAAATAATTGTCGACGTCTACCAAAACCTTAATATCTAAGCCTCTGTAGCACATAGAAACATGAAATAAAATTCATTTTAAAGGTAGGAATCACAGGTTTTATTATATCATGTTTTCTTAGCACAAACATACCAACACATTTTTCAAAAAATTCTGAAAATCAGATGGAGAATAAAAAAGAAATAAATCAATTATATACAATATATGAAATCACATTTTAAACATGCCAACACACTGCACAAGGCATCTTGTTATGATATAGAGGTGGGGAAAGTCCTGAGGTTGAACTGGGAACAGTCTCAATCTCTGAGCTTCATAGCTCACATCTCTCCTCTTTGGCTTTATAACAGCATTATCCTCACACGGACAGACACAAAGACACACTGACTGACTGACTGACTGACACACACATGTATTTATTTATGTATTATGTTATTTGTGTATATTTATAGTATTTATGTTTGTTATTTATTCATTATGCCATTATTGTATTACTATTTATTATGCCATTATTGTATTACTATTTATTATTGTATTTATTTATTAATACTATTTATTATTGTATTTATTCATTATGCCAGTATTATATTTATATATTAACATTATTGTATATATTATTATCAATATCAACCATCATCACCATAATTATATTAGGCTACTATTTATTATGCTATTTATTCGAGTTGGTGGAAGTCTGACCACGCATCTGTTCAGCGTACTGATTCGTTTCTGTCACCAACATGTCCCAAAGCTTATCGGTAAAAATACATGAAAAAACTTCCAGGGAGCTAGCATTCACGGGGATCGGCTGTTTTAACCCCGGTTTGCGGGTAAACTGCTTTGCCTTGCGCGGCAGGTACCCTCAGTTCTCCAGTCTACCTGGAATCCGTGAAAGCTATCCCCCTCCTCTCCTTCTGTGTCCCAACATCCTCTACCACCTCCACCCTATCAAACTCCTCCCATATAAACGAACGAAGCAATATGTTGATGAAATTAAACGAACGCAGCAATATCTTCCAACTCAATGTCACTTCCCTCACTGTCAAAATCCTCTGTCGTACTAGTTTATTTAAAAAAATAAACGCACATGTATTTCTAATTGATTGACGTTATTTTTAGCGAACCACAGTACATTTAGGTGGTAAAAAATCAACAAGACCCATCGCATGTTTATTTGAACCAATGACAGTATGTTATATGCTTCACGCGTCATGAGAAGGATGACAAATACAAAATGCTGCGTCGCGCAGCAGCCGGCAGGAGGGTGTAAGTTGCGCAAAGCCGGCGGGAGACGTAATGTTGCGCCAATTGGTGGCCAATTGCAAGTTGTTGTTCTCTTTGACTCTCCTCTGAAGAGCGGCAACATGGTTGCCTCAAAACAACTCTTAAATGACCTGAAAACAAAGATTGTTCAACATTATGATTTACGGGAAGGGTACAAAAATTTGGTGGAGGTTCCGTCATGCGGTGGGGCTGTGTGGCCAGTGCCGGTCCTGGGAATCTTGTTAAAGTTGAGGGTTGCATGGATTCCACTCAATATCAGCAGACACTTGAGAATAATGTAGAGGATTCAGTCACAAAGTTGAAGTTAAGCCGGGGCTGTATATTTAAACAAGACAACGACCCAAAACACTGCTCAAGATCTACTCTGGCATTTATGCAGAGGCACAAACAAGTACAATGTTCTGGAATGGCCATTCCAGTCCCCAGACCTAAGTATTATCGGCAACCATCAAACCTAACTGAACTGGAGATGTTTTGCAAGGAGGAATGGTCCAAAATACCTTCATCCAGAATCCAGACACTCATTACAGGCTATAGGAAGTGTCTAGAGGCTGTTATTTCTGCAAAAAGGAGGCTCAACTAAATATTCATGTGATATTTCTTTTGGGGTGCCCAAATTTATTCACCTGTAAAATTTTGTTTTAATGCATATTGCACATTTTCTATTCATCCAATAAACCTAAGTTCACTACTGAAAAATGACTGTGTCCTTCAGGTATCTAAATGAAATTGCTGATCAAAACACCCAATTATTTATATTTGAAAAGCATGGAAATTTTCAGGGGTGCCTAAACTTTTGCATACTACTGCATCTGTTGCATTATTGTATAAACCGTAGTATTTACATTATCAAGAACAGGTTAAAAGGAGGTGATGTGAAACAGGTGAGGCACGATGTGGGAAATCATAGAATATAAAGAGCCTCCAAAAAAGTCGTAGTACTTCAGGAGCAACGATGGGTCGCCAATCTGCCAACCGATGAGTCAGCGAATAATCCAACCCTGAGAACAACATTCAACAACCATGACAACATGACAACAACTGATGAGTCAGCGAATAATCAAACCCTGAGAACAACATTCAACAACCGTGACAACAACCGATGAGTCAGCCACTAATATAAACCTGAGAACAACATTCAACAACCATGACAATGTGACAACAACCGATGAGTCAGTGAATAATCCAACCCTGAGAACAACATTCAACAACCATGACAACAACCGATGAGTCAGCCACTAATATAAACCTGAGAACAACATTCAACAACCATGACAACAACCGATGAGTCGGCGAATAATCCAACCCTGAGAACAACATTTCCCAAAGGGAAGTTCACCTTGTAAAATGCACAACATATTTAAAAGAGCAAAGGAATCCTGTCAAATCTCAGTGCAACAAGGGCACCTTCTCGTGATCTCAGACGTCACTGTGTCAAAAAACGTCATGCGTCTGTAATGATTATCCCTATATGGGCTTGGGAATAATTTGGTAAACCTTTGTCAGTCAACACCATTCGCCGCTGAATCCACAGATGCAAGTTAAGGCTTTGCTATTCAAATCAGAAGCCATTCATCAACACTATCCAGAAGCACCGCCGACTTCTCTGGGCTCAGTCTCGTCTGAGATGGACAGTAAGACAGCGGAATGTGTGGCGCATTATGAAGCGCAAAGGCAATGCAGCTGAAGACATGCAACATTGATGAATAGGGAAATGCTTTCTAAACTGAGCCAACTGGTGTCTTCAGTGCCCAAACATTTAAGTGTTATTAAAAGAAAAGGTGATGTTACACAGTGGTAAACAGTCGACTATCTTCACTTTATTGGAGTGTGTTGCAGATTTGAAATGTGTTTATATTGTCAAAAATAAATTCACAAAGTAAAACATCTAATAATGTGTTAATAATTTGTTTTCAATATCATACAGGGTGAATTGAGTATTCAAATGGCTTCTTTATCTCCGTTCTTTATGGATGTATTACAAATTACAGCTTGAAACATTATGGAGACTACATACTGTACATTATTCTTAGTGAGTGACATAAGCATACAATCATTTTTCATTCTTAATGTGTTCCTTTTCATTGGGGCATTACCTGCTGCCTGTCGAAAGGTAAAAAGATAAAAAAAGAATGTGGGTATTTGAAAAAATGGCTGGTAAGGAAAACTGAAACTGTGCCCTACAGCAGCTAGGACATCAGCCCTGATGAAAGGACTTCCACGTTTGATGTGTTGATGTTAGGACCGGAATCGACGAGTGCTCCCTAATGTCTGCTTTTTTTCTATACGTTCGGTGTGTGCATTTGTATTTGTGTCTTCGGTGCTCACACGCAAACATGAGCACATAATGAATGTCTCCTATTCCTGGCTGGCAGTATACCACACTGCCCAATGAGACGTGAGATTAGCCATTCGCCGTTATTGATTGGTGGAGAAGACACGCATCCCGTCACAGCAGAATAACTCCTGAATCCTTCCCTTCATCCAGGTTGGCTGGCTCTACTTTTCAGAGCCACCGCTGATGGCCAAATTAGCTTTTCAACAGATGGAAATGCAAATCATCTGACTGGCTTTGTCTTTGACAGTTGGCCTTTATGCCCAAAAGTATCCAGTCTAAATGACGGCCAAACCCCAGCTGTAGAGAAGCACCACTCTGGTGTGGTGTAAGACCACTTCCGCTGCCGTCCCTTCTTAGGCTACTTTTGTCGTTATTCCAAAACGTAAATTTGAAACAGCAGTAAAATACTGCTGTGGGTGTTCGTGTCCAAAGGGTGGTAGGTGGTGGGGTTTCAAAATGGTGGTTTACCAGGTAAAAGACAGCCAGAAAGACATGAAGCAGATCAATGAAACAAGGACTGTTGGGCAATCCTCAGGCACCACGATCAATAAGTGCTGATTCCATAGCGGCTGCTCTGGCATAATATGTGACAACATGTCAGGCCTCCTACTCACTGCCACGTGAAATGAAATATGCTTAATTAGGTTTGTGCTACTTGGATTTAGAGGGCTGCCAATGTGTTGCTATTTTTAGAGTGCATGATGCGTGCTTGAGCCTGTGGGGAACAGTAAACAGTGCCATTGTGTCAGCAGAGTTGATAAAAGACAGGGCTACAAACAACAGGTTGAGAATAAAGACTAAGAAGTGCCCTGATAGCAAGGAAAATCTGTGCCTGCATATTTGTGTGCATGCATGCCTGAGATTATGGAACACCCAGACTATCATATCAGATACCAAGTACTGTAGCAATGTGGAATTTCCACGCTGCAGATTTGTCTGAATCTAAAGACAATTAATACTATAGCAGCAATGTACACAATTCTGCACCGATAGAGTTCTCTACGATAAAAAAGTCTCTATGATGAATAAATCACTGACTACTTCACAAACAATAGAGAGACTTAATATAGCTCACAGGTGTACAGTGTAATAGCCTTTGACTACATGAGAAATTCTTTCAAGCTTTTTATTTGGCAGAAATGTGTTGATTTCCTGTAAAAATGTAACTAACCTTTGAATAAATACACAGACAAATTTGTACAAGAAAAAGTAATGTACATTTCTTGTGAAAAATACATTTTCTGAACAGTATTTAATTATCAGCGCCTTGAGTGACTAAAGAAAATCCAATAAAGTGCTAGCTCAGGCCCTTTTTACACTATGGAAGCCACTCCTCAGCGCACCTGAGAGCGCCCGTGGAGGCACCCGAAGGACTCCCAGACCATCAGAAACAAAAGGATCTGGTCTGATGAAACAAATATTTAACTCTATGGCCTGAATGGCAAGCGTCATGGAGGAAACCAGGCACCGCTCACCCCCTGGCCAATACCATCCCTACAGCGAAGGGACCTCAGACTGGGGTAAAGGTCATCTTCCAACAGGACAACGACCCTAAGCAAACAGCCAAAATAACAAAGGAGTGGCTACAGGACAACTGTGAATGAGTGGCCTTGAGTAGGCCAGCCAGAGCCCAGACTTGAACCCGATTGAACATCTGAAAGACCTGAACATGGCTGTGCTTCAACCAGACTTTCACATTGTCATTATGGTGAGAGAGCATCCTGATGAGAGAGTCAAATAGTTACTTCCAACAATTTAGGAACACATACCCTTAGGGGTGCAACGGATCAAAAAACTCACGGATCTGATCATTTTTCGGATCAGCAAAATAAAAAATAATTGGAATTTGGGTTAGTTGTTTTTATTATGTTCAGTGGTTATGATGAGCAGTATGAGAGAGAAACGTGGTTAATATTGATCGTTGTTTAGGTACATTAAATCACGTTAAGCCTTTTCCTCGCCATAGGAGCCAATGAAGAAGAACTTTAACGTGAGATTACTTCTATAATCGTTGGATTTTGGTTTAGTTATTTCGACAGGCTTAAGTGTTCATAACAAGATTATGAGAAATTTGGTGATGATTGACCATTGTTTAGGTACATTAAAACCACGTTAAGCTTTTTCACGTTAAGCGTTTTAATATGTCCTGTATGCGACGGGATGCCGTAACGTGGCTCAAACACTTTCAGCATGTGTTTAATGTCCTCCTCTTGCACAACCGAATATGGCCTCATGTCTGCACCTATAAACACACCAATAGCGTTTTTGATGGGTTTAGCCTGGTCTGATTAATTGCTTAAATCCCAATGTGATAAGCGGTTGTTTTGCAGCTTTCGTTTTTACCCCTGTCAGTGAAACACCAGGGTGATGTCGCTTCAAATGCGTGGCCATGCTTGATGTGTTTCGACTGTCATATCGCTTTCTTGTGCCAAAGTGCCTACACACTGTCACGGTTTTATCCACTTACCTCTTTCCTTCATCATTATATTTAACAGGGAAACCAAAATGCTCCCATACAGGGGATTTAAATGATGCGGGGCGTTCAAGCTCCTCCGTTCCTCCGCTCGCCATGACCATTTTGTGAGCGGACTGAACATGTGCACAACTTTTTTTTCAGAAATCAATCCGCGGATCACGTGTGTGCCGTACCGAAGATATTGATCTGAACGGATCATGGATCAATGACGATCCGTTGCACCACTACATACACTGCTCAAAAAAATAAAGGGAACACTTAAACCACACAATGTATATAGTCAAAGAAGAGTGATTGACTTGGAAGCAGTGTAGTGTCCAGAGCATGGAGGCGCTACCAAGAGACAGGCCAGTACATCAGGAGACGTGGAGGAGGCCATAGGAGGGCAACAACCCAGCAGCAGGACCGCTACTTCTGCCTTTGTGCAAGGAGGAGCACTGCCAGAGCCCTGCAAAATAACCTCCAGCAGGCCACAAATGTGCATGTGTCCACTCAAACGGTCAGAAACTGACTCCATGATGGTGGTATGAGGGCCCAACATCCACAGGTGGGGGTTGTGCTTATAGCCCAACACCATGCAGGACGCTTGGCATTTGCCAGGGAACACCGAGATTGGCAAAAATCGCCATTGGCACCATGTGCTCTTCACAGATAAAAGCAGGTTCACACTGAGCACATGTGACAGACGTGACAGAGTCTGGAGACGCCATGGAGAACGTTCTGCTGCCTGCAACATCCTCCAGCATGACCGGTTTGGCGGTCGGTCAGTAACGGTGTGGGGTGGAATTTCTTTGGGGGGGCCGCACAGCCCTCCATGTGCTCGCCTGAGGTAGCCTCATATTGCAGTTTCTGGAAAATGCAAGCAGTTTTAGTTTTCATTGTTCTGTTGCATTATTTCACTAGCCTACCACACCGTTTTTGTAAAATAAATCGAGAAAATCCAGATTAGGCTGTCGTTTTAGCCATTCGCTGCACATTGGTGCACCGCCATAAGAGGTAGCGCAACAAAACATGGTTTTTGACATTGTCACGTGGTTGCCATCGATGATGGCTAAGTGTGATATAGTAAAATAAGACATTTTGTCAATTTCTGAACAATCAACATCTTGATTGACAAGAAGCACAGAGTCTGTGTATTTTAAGTAAACATGTAATTAGTACCTATTCAGTGTGCAGCTCATAGAGACCCACAACACAGTAGCCAATAAATTTAATTACCTTTCGATTCCTCCAGTGACTGACTGATATGGTGACCCTTTGTTTATTTAATAAACAAGTTATCAGTAATGTTATACTGTAGAAATAAATGGTTAGAAACCACTAGTACATAACTAGGCTAACCAAGTAACATTTGATTTTGTGATAATAAGCATACATTACACACATACAGCTAGATTGCCAAGCAATTCACATTAGCAAACAAATATATGTTTTTGAGACAGCATACATAAGCAATAAGGCATGAGGGGTTGTGGTACATGGCCAATATATCATGGCGAAGAGCATTGCGGAGTGTCTGGAAACAGCTGTGATGTATTGCCAATGTAGATTGCAAGATTAGAAGAAAGCGTATTTGCACTTCAGTCAGGCACACATAGAAACATTGAATTGGGCTTAACGTCGGTATTTAGGTTTAAAGAGTGACCGTGCTCTGTTTGTGTTTTCTGCAGACATTACATAGTACTTTGCAGTGGGAGGTAGCCTTAAAGGTCCTATGTTTAACGTTTTTAGTTGTTCATTATCAAAATCTGTGTTGCCCGTTCACAAACATGTCCTTTTTCATGAATATTTACCACCATCATCAATTCCAAGTATTCCTTATTGGCTTGAAATTTTACATTTTCATTTGCATGAACTGGGGGAGATGCTAAAACAATGAGGGTAAACATCGGGGTAGCCTTTCCCAGGAGGAAAGAGCTACCGTAATGAAGGAGAAAGACTTTCAAAGGGACGCTGAATTTGCCGGCTTTGTTCTTGACATGTAAGTCAATGTTACGGTCTAAATTACAAGCTATTCTTTCATTGCTTGGTTGTGTAATTCATTGTATAGGCAGCAAAACAGTAGAACATGTATAGTTAAAAGCTAAACAGCCTTGTTGGTGAATAGCAGCATAGGCTATGTTTGATGGAATAAGGGTTGCATTACATGCCCACTAGCTACTTTCATCAGTAGCCTACTTTTCATGACGGTCTTACACCTGCCATCAAGTTGTAATGTTATTTTTGTCTCACAGGAAATTTCTATTTTCCTTATTGATGTTAAGATGCTCCTGAATGCAAACCCAGGTGTGTTGACGACGACCCTTACCCGCAAATGGGGGATGGGTTGGCTATTGAGTAAAGTGAAGAAAGTGCTAAAAACAAGGTTGTAAGATGTGTTGTAGCCTATACGTTTGATCAGAATACATTTCGATAGAGAATTTGACTTGCATGTTGTCATTGCTTTTTGGTACATAACGGCTACTATAGGCGCAACACGCATTTGAAATAGCGGGGTGCAAGAGAGCACTATTCGTTTGAATGCAAAATACAATTTCACCGCTAGATGGGAGAAGTTTCTACACAGTGTACCTTTATCTCAGTAACGTTGTAAAACACAATTCAATGATGTTGACAAATAAGCATCTAATATAAACAGGTTGGGAAAGATTTGATGTGATCAACTTTTCCTAACGTTACCCCAACACACTTTAACTTGATTTGGCGAGTTAACATCACTTTATTAACTACAACCTAATGTTAAGTTATTTATAAAACATATTATGTTGCGGGCAAACTTACCCTAAAGCTAGTGTCCATGGTAGCAGTACCACGAAAAATGTTCTTTATACATGGAAAAAAAGACGATGCAGCTATCTTGATTCTGATTGGCCAAAAGTTCTTTGACCTCAAAACCAAAGTTTTATTCTTCAATTAACTCGATAAAGGTGTGAGACAAAGACAAATCAGGAAGTCAACCGAATGCCTCCCCTAAACCTAGCTGTAATTTTCAAGAATGTAAAAACGTCACTGGAGAAAAATGTTGAAACTTACAGTGGCCGAGTTCGGATTTACCGAACGCACCGAGATAATTTTTTTAGTGACTGTCATGTTGAAAACAAACTGGCACAATGATTTTGAGGTGTTTAGGGGTCTGGAGTGTGCCTTTAATACAAAAATCCTACATTTTTCAGCTTTTTTCTTCAGCAATTCTAGTTGTTGTGCATCTATTTAAAAAGTGTCAATTTCAAGAACATTATGTGATGGGAAAAAATAAATGTTGACTATGATATGGTGTACAGTTTTATTACAACAGTATTACTCAAGGCTCAAAATACAGGCTCTTTCTTTTGAACACTAACCCTTCGGCTTTGTACTTTAGCACTGAGTTTACGTCACTCTGGTTCAGTGCATCTGCTAAATAAGAGCAAAAACAACAAATATTTAGTCATTTTTCATACTACTACCTAAGGGATTGACCATTCATTAAAGCAAGCTTTGCACTGATTATGTCTCCAGCACTGTTTTATTTTATTTTATTACAGACTTCAATGTGAGGACTTCTGAAGTCTATGACAGGTCAAAGTGCTCTATGACAAGCTTACGACAAGTCAGAGCTCATTAAAAAGATGTCTCCTCCAGAGAAACTGCTGCCCTTTTTAATGGAATCTCAAGTGCACTGTCTGCAAACAATAAAGGACTGAGAAAGAGAAAGGCTAAGGAAGGAATAACAGTCTCTACCTACATTTCCAACTACAGTGTACAGTAAGTGTTGAGGAGAAAAGAGAAAAAGTTAGATTCAGAAACAATTTGAGGAAAGCAGAATATATAAAACAAATATTCATGGATATTTTGTGAGATGGTTTGACGAGATGTCAAAACATTAAAAAAAAAAAAATAGGAAAGGTTCAGTATTTACAGACTTGAAGCTGTGTTGTTCATTTTAAGGGCTTGATAATATATATTTCTTTGTGTTAAGGTAAATCCATAGAAATACAATGGATAGAAAGGCCATTCCAATTGAAATCAATGTAGCAGAATGGTCAGAGCGGCAGCCATTTTTATGTGTACCATTCCATTGCAAAGATCTAGCGGCCTACTTCCGCATTAAACTGATTTGCGTGTTGTTACCGTGACAACTAATAACAATCGCCATTTTGTTGTGTAGTATTCAAATGACCACGCCAAGCAGTTCAATGGCCTTTCTATCCATTCCATTTCTGTGGGTAAATCAGTCGTGAACAACTTACATTTGCCATTGTGAGCACCAGTCTGAAACTGAAGCGTGCAAAAAAAAAAAGAAAAGCCTCTAAAACTAAAAGAATATCCATTATTCTTTAGGTGTAAACACTCTCAATGTCATGATGAAGGTCTGTCGATGATGTCGAGTAGACATTCATCGTGATATAGCTACATGTCATCATTCCATTTGGAGCAACATCCCTTTCTGACAGAATTTGCAGTACTGTGGTTGAAAAAAAGAACGCAAAAAATGTAATTATGTTAAAATTCCCCTCTTATAAAGACAAAAAGGTGCTAAGATTCAGAAACTGAAAGTGTTTTAGTCAAGAGTGATGAACAGAGATGAAAAAATTTACCCTTATTACTGACTCAAAACAATAAAACCTTTCGGCTTGTTTTTTTTCATTCGAGCAAGGTACAGAGCGTGCTGGACTCTCTTAGCAGCAAACAATAACCTAAATCTATCATAAATCATGAATCTACAAGGCTCTTGTTCAAGAATGCAAAGATTGCTCTTGTGAAAATGAACTACAAAACATGTTCCATTTGAGATTGCTAGGAAAACAAATAGGGTTTGTGTCGATACAGTTCAAATGCGGTCTAGTTGTTAATGCAACCTGAATAGATGAACTGATTTAGCTTGACTGCTGAGAGACTGACGAACATATAAGTAGCAGCTCCACAGACAATCTGGAGCTGTATCTGTATGCCTCGGCTCAACAAAGCTGTGTCTATCTTAGCGTTATATAATCAAATAATTGCATTCATTTTTCTTCTCTAATGCTGCCTGCATCTTGATCTATGTTTCACTGTGCACTTGAAACATTAGTTGATCCAAGCAATGAGCTGGAGACCCGCGTATGAATCACAAATAAAAAAAACAAATCGTGACAGTAAAAAAAAAAAGGTGACACAATAACAAAATGAATCACTGGCAAACTGCACATCACTATCGCTGAACAACTTTGATGGCGAACAACGGGCCAGTTGTGTCTCGCACAACTTTCGACTACACAATTGCGCTGTGATGCAACTCCTTTTAGGTGACTTCAGGAGTGAACAACACATTGTATTAGCGTGTCATTTCCTGTATGGGAAGCTTAAATGACTGTCGTGTTCTGGATCCAATGTTGGGCAGTTGGATCCAAGCAGATGGTTACATACTACTGTAGAAGAAGGAATCAACTTCAGGTAATGCACCCAGACTTATCCCTCAACTTATGACGCTATGCATGCTTGGTGAAGGACGGCTTTGGACAACTGAAAGAATGCTGGAGAAGCCTGATGAAGGGCAATATGGCAAGACCCAGTTGAGGTCAGGTACACCCTGCGTAATGTGGGAGCTAAACAAAGAGCACAGTCTACCGTAATTGATGATGAATACACAATGAAATGAGGAGCTACATACAGCCAACTGCATACTGGGCCCCATTGTACATTCAGTAGTGAGCTGTCCCCTGAGCTTATACCTGCCTATGTTTATATAAATTACTAGAACAGTGTATTCCAATATACTTTGAAGGTAGGTGGGAACCAGTTGGTTTAGCTTAAATTCCAAACTATAAACTACCAATGTGATAACACTAAAACAAAAAAGTGTTATGAAGTGCAAAAAGAACAAGCAAATGTGGATATACAGTTAAAGTCCCCAGAGCCTTTAGGTCTGCTGTTCTCCAAAGTGCAGTGGCCATTTATTGCACTTAGGGTGACAGTCCATGTTAACTGAACCCACTGCAAAAGGGGGCCTGTAACAAAGGCTGTAGAACATTTGCTTGGCAAGCTCGCGGAACATTATTTCTTCTGAAGCTTGCAAGGCATAAATCTTGACAACGCTTCTCTTTTTGCCAACAAAGCCTCTTCCTAAAACCTCCTCTTAGAGTGCCTTCGTAGTGAATTTCAAAACAAACTTAATGTGGATTGATATACTATTATAAATCAAATTGTAGTAGCACTATTACCCAAAGCCCTAATGATAAAAAAGTCTACACACGGTAATTAGTTGATTACAACACTGTAATATCCACTAACAATATTTTTACAGAATGTGCTCCAAAGACTTCTAACAAAAAACATGCTTCATGTAATCACTACTGGATCACTTCAGACCCCTAAACACCCACAGTTTTTGCCAGTCCTGTTTCCGACAGGACAGGCACTAAAAACAGCTTCCCAATGTGTTTTATAATTCCAAACTCTGCCACTCTAACTATCCAAATTTTACTTGAGTGATGATTTTTAAACTACAGCTAGATTCAGGAGAGGCGTTCGGTTGACTTCCTGATCTTTATTTGTCCCACCCCTGAATCAAGCTGATTGGACAATAAAATGTTCTTAGTGAGTTTAAAAAGACTATGTATTGCATTCTTCTGTTTATTAGCTACGTAGCTAAACACAAAGAGTACGAGTAAGATTTTTGTTTACTACAAATCCGAGTGAAAGTGATGAAATACCAAAAGAACTGGATGATTTAAACCATGATCAAGTGTATTAAATGGTAATAAAATAATAATTGTAAAGAGTGGATCAGGGCTCAATTATTTGCTTTTAACCATCTCCAGCCAAGACAATGATTACATCTGTTAGTCCATCCGATTTTCGATGCTCACATGGACCAAGGTGTTTTGGAAACTTGGAAACATTCTACTCATTGTCATGTTTTCTACTGGAAAACCCAGCCAGGCCCAGACGGTAAAGCACTACCACAGGCAAGATGCTGGTTAGCATCATCTACATTGGAATTGTTTGTGTATATAATTGGATGAATGTGACGCTAAATTGGACATCACTGGAAGCTACTCTAGCTGTCCAGCTGAAGCTAGGCATTGTCATGGGTGGAATGCGGGCACTCACTTTGCCTTGGTGTTGCATCATTTATAGCCGATTAGCACACATTAGCATCTATGTATTTGCGTACACACTTGGATAAATGCAACTATCCCTGCCTTGTCAGTAGCTCCACAACTCCCTGGACAGATCTGTGGGATGGCGAGGGGCGCGCAAATGGTTCATCTAACCACATGTCACAAAGCTGTCTATTCTGTTCATCCAACACGGAAGCCTTTTAGGCAGTCCATGCACGGGATGATTCAGTCACCAAATATGCTTCCGCAATTGAATTTACAGGTGCCCGATCTGGTGCCCGACAGGTGCCCGATCGAGTCGCTGGAGAGTGACATGGCAGTATAGATAATCTGAATTATCCCCATATCCCGGGCAGCACTATGCCAATTTGCGCTGCCTCATACTGGAGGTCCAAGGAAAGCCAGAAAACCCATAGTCAGGTTAAAACCACTGACAATCATGATATCATGATGTAGACTGTCCTGCAATGCAGTGACTTAGCCTACTATGCCATGGGGACCCTCCCGGTAAGAATTATCGATGACATACAATGCTGTAAGTGTTAAGGTAAAATGGATAAGTACTGTAGGCCGGAGGATCACTACGCTCTGGAAGCTACGCGCTGTTGGGTGGGTACTAAGTTTGCTTTGAATTCTGGACCTTGTGGTATTTCAAGGTTATACAAAAGCGGACAAAACATACTCTCGGATGCATTGGCAGAAACAGAATTCCATGACATAAATCATCTATGGTTACGTTTTAAAATACTATATTAAAAATGTATTTTACTCTGGAGCATTCCTTTAAAAAGGTATGCATTAATTATAGCTCTTTTTACAACTTAGTTCTGGTTCATTAGTTCAGGTTCATTAGTCCTGGTTCACATACCATGTTGATAATTATATTCTGGGCCCTACCCAACAATAACCATCAACTGAAACTTCATGTAGTTCCTTCCTCCTGTCTATTGTGGGTCGATTCGCTCAGTCAACACCAAAGTGCTAGTAGACGAAAAGACAAATGTAAAGACCAGGCAAGTCTTCTGATTTGTTAGCCTTGTTTAAGCAGCAGTGTGAAGCTGGACAGAGGGTTTTCATTATATGGTCTCTCAGTCTAAATTCAAGCCCCAGAGGATTGACAGTAACGACTCAAGATAGCGTCGGTTAATTCACATCCATTCTCAACATGTCAATTGGGGTCAGAGAGACAGGACCCCCCCCCCACCGGCAGTCGGAGTACAGTCGCTCTCTCCTCCCTTTCTCTCTCTCTCTTAGTGCTGTGACAACTAGGCATTATGAAATAAACGTGATTTGACTCTGCGCTCTTTCCTCTCTCTTTCCTTTCATCCTGAATTATGCATGTGTTCTAAGAATCACCTCGCAATTAACTGCCACGTCTCCCTGACAGAATCCCAGAGAGAGATAGTGAACAAAATATTTCAAAGGGGTTCTTCAGCTTTCCTGATAGATTTTGCTTTCTTTTTTATAGCTATAACACTTTGCATTCCGTGTAGACGCCCTTTGTGGTACGGGATCCATCCGTAACCACCAAAACGGGTTATTCAAATGTTTTCACACACAGGGGCCATGAAATAATCAATATAAAATTTGTAATGCTGGGATGCTATCTATAGGTGACGGGAGAACATATCCGTGGAGATGTCACTACGTTCCCTTTCTGAGAGCTCCCGCAGAAGCAGCACCTGAGAAAAATACAGACACACACGTCAGGACTGCAGGAGCAAAATATACAAATCCACTGGTGCTGATGTAGGTGGGGAAATGACACATAGTGAAGTGGAAGGAGGGGGAGGGAACAAGGGGCGGGGGGTGACATGATGATAGTGAGGATGAAAGGACGGGCAGATGTATCATCAGAGTGCAGAAAGATGGAGAGGAAGATGGTTCAACTGCAGACATTATTACAGCTAATAATTCACCTCAAGTGGCGATTACGGAGGTACGATCTGTCGCCCTCGATCCGGATTTTTCCACGAAGCCAGAGATGACAAAAAAATTGTGTGTGTGTGACAGAGAGACAGAGATGGCGAGACAGACAGAGAGAGAAAGAGAGAGAGAAAACGGAGGGACCGCGAGAGATAATATTAGATTGTTTCTGAACCTGTCAGTAGAAAGTGATGTCAGTAAGCAGTGGGAGCTTGAGGCAGAAAATAGGCTGATTTGGCTCCATGCGTTGACCAAGTGAAGAGGGAAAAACACAACAAAAATTTTCTGGGTGTTTGCAGGTTTAATGACGTTAAATTTAAGACCTTATTAATGTCACTCTAAATGCATTTTAAGACCAATACCACAGTGAAAGCACCATAAAAAATCCAAAGTCTGACCTGGTGGTGACCAGCACAATAGTTTGATTCTAATATTTTGATTAGATTAGAAACCAATGTATTTTAATTATATTTGCAAATAATTTATTTATATTAATTATATTAAATAAATTAACACTTCTAAACTTCTATTTTGCCTGCAGCATTTTTTGTGTGCACGATAGACTGCTTAATTATGTACAGCAGTTCAAACATAGGACTGAATGGCAGTAACTCCACGAAACCTGGCTCTTAAGTTGCTAGAATTGTTTTTACAAAAGTTATTCATGGCGCCACACTACATCTGCGCTAATGCAACACAGAACGAGATTGTGGATATTTACAGCACATTGATAGTGGGTCGTTATTTTTGTTGCTTTGAGGTACTGATCTAATATTGATCACAAGAAATATGTTACAGTAAACGACGCTGCAAGGACACAAAAATAGCGTAAACAAGACTCACAAACAGGTGAGGCTGATAAGCTAACTAATGAACAAAGAAGCTGCGTTGCTGAGAGGTCAGCCTCCCGCAATCCCCTGCTTTTACTGTAATCTGCCATCAGTTAACTAAAATGTTGCTCAGAGAAAGCGCTTATGGCTTCCGTCAACAAAATACAATGGAACAGAAATTGCATGACTGTCACAATTCTTTAAGATCATAAAAAACGAGATTGAAGGCATTTCATGACAATTTAAGGCCTTAAATTCAGGAACTAAATGAAGACTATTTAAGGATATACGGACAACCTGATTTTGCATCATCCCAGTTAAAGTGAAACGGTGGAACACAACATCGCTGTGATCTCACTAATGACACAAGGAATAGAAGGACAGACCATCCTAGGACTAAATTACTGTTGAGGGTAAGAACTATATTGCAGAGAGACATGTTCATCCTAGCAAACACTGCAGCGCTGTGTTAAAAATATGACCTAGAGCCGTGGTTGTGTGGGAGCATATTGTCTATCAGTGGATCAAAAATAGATTGCTGGTTAGACTCTTCTAAAATTCTTATAACTTTGTTTGGCTTCAGTCAGTTCGGCTTCTGAAAGTTCTGGCCAATCAATGTCTGGCTGCTAGCCATAGAGAGTTACAATGTAGTCAACTGATGAAAACAAAGCATTTTTTCCAGCACTATATTGGGGATTCATTTATTTTCTGTTTGAAAACTGCACTTGCATTTCTACATATGGTTTCTCCACTTATCTGGTTTGTTTCCTTGCTTTTCTCTAACCCTTAAACATTAAGTACCAAGACAAGGTGACCTTGCAATGGTTCTGGGATGCTTCTAAACAAACATTACCGTGTGCAGTGTTTGCTAGGAACGTCTTAGCATGAAAATCTGCCACTTGTTCTATTAAACTTGCCATCCACAATAACAACTTCTGTACCTGAGCGAGCAAGGAAATAACTGTGAAATCTCTGATGCAATTTGAAGACAAGATTTGCAAGCTCAGATGTATTGATACGTGGGGTGAGACAAACTGGGCAAAACACGCTAGAGAACCCGTAGTGAACCGTAGTGAACGAAGCTGCATCGTGCTGTTGTGTTCCTTGGTAGGTTTGGAGCTCAAAACATGAACACATAGTAAACATTTTATAGAATGTAAGAAAGACTACTTACCCATTCAAGTATGATAAATATGGAATGAGTCTAAGCACATTTGAACAATGTTTGTGTCATCAAGTTTACAGAAACGTCTTTGTTGTCAGTCATATTACATGGTGTCACGTTATATACTGTTATTAATTTTGATTATATTTATTTTACAGTTATAAGGCTAAACCTATATTGCCTATATTTATTGTGTATATATACTTTATATGCAGATATGGATTTTATTGCTTTTTGGCAACATTTGAAATTGATAAATCTCTGGTGAAATTGTTTCACGGATGCATTGATGGTCTGCATTTTGAAAACGAAGATTTCTAAAAGCTAATCCACTCTCTACTAGTTTTGTTTGTTTATCACGTGCAAAGATAAAAAAGAACCAAAAACATTCTAAAAGCTAATCTGACTGCTGCTATTTGCTGTTTGCCTACAGGAAGCTGTCGGTAATGGATATACCTTGTGGCCGGCAGGGTGCTGACTCGGGTGAAGAACACTGAGGGCTCCACATCCACATGTATGCCCAGGGTCAGTTCCCGATAGTAGCCCTCCACCTTGCCTGCTCCACCGGAGTACTTAAAGGTCATCACTGCTTCCAGCGTCTAGAGAGAGAGAAAGAAATATCTAGTTAACCTACGGTGGACCGCAGCACGTTATGCCATAACTCAATGATTCCGGTCAGAGGCGGCTCACAAAAAGCTCTGGACAAATTTCACCTGTTCACATGGTCCGGCAGTTTCTATGAACGCCTGCACGGAATGCTGAGAACAGGGGATTGGGGTTAAAGGTAAGAGCTAGCCAACCACAGACTGTTATCTCTTCAAACGCAGTATAAAATAAATTTGGAGAGCAGAGACAAAAGCATGGCTGATATTCGAATAATGATGCCACAGGAACAAGTGTTGTGATGACCTTTAATTAAAAGAGTGGAGTGAAGATGAGGAAGGAGGAGATGTTGTCATATTAGAACAGGGGTGATGGTAATGGTAGCATATGAATGCTTCTCAACTTTCAAGGGGAACAATGATGAAATTCTATCATTTGTCTACGTTCCTAAATCAACTGAAGTAATTATTTGAATGTCTGTCTCATTCAGCTCTCTCAGTTGGGAATAGCAGGGTCAAGCTAGCATGAGTGCTACGACATAAGGTTATATGGGTCTGTCCAGGTAAATGTGTTTGATACAACTATGTGAAATAACGATAATTTGCGTGAAAAAACTAATGTCAGTTCCATGGTTTAGAACGTATATTTTCTTACCTCTCTGTCGACGGGGCAGCTCGCGCTTTATTTCTTTTATTACAGGTGTTGAAGGTGTAAAGAACTAAATGCAAGTTGTTTTTCTAAATTCACACTGCTCTGTAAATATTATATCCTCAATCAGGGAGGAAATCAGATGAAGAATATATAATTGATAGATCAATGGTATGTTGTGTTTAGAAACTATTGAAGTATGACTTTAAAAGAAGATGGCATTTTTTGACATCTTGAACGCACCCTCTCACAAGCACTGGGCTGGGAAGGAGCACGCTATCTGGTTATTCTTTCACATCAGTTTGAAACCACACAACTGACATTATCATACAAAACGTATATTTTATGTACCGAAAGAAATTTGGCTGCCAGATTTGCGGGTTTTCTTTGTGAAAGTACATACATTTCTCACGCAAACAATATGTTTTTCACAAAGTTCTATCAAATACATTCATCTGCAAGGACCCATATAATCATTTGGCATAGCTCTCGCGCTAGCTCGACCCTGTACTCCCTGAGTAAGAGAGCTGACTGATGAGGGAGACCGTCAAATAAGTATGTCAAATTATTTAAAAACTTTGACCAATTATAGAATTCCATCATTGTTTAAGTATATTTGTGGATTTAAAAAGCAGTTTAAAAATGTGTACATTTGTGTGCATTGAATAATTCTCATTTTGGTTGTCAGAGGCTCTTATCTAAACGAATGTAGTAGTAGTATGTAGAGTCATTGTTCGTATACATGAACCCAGTCTGTTTGCATTAACAGCAGAATTGAATAATCTGAGGGTGGTTTGATGGCGCCTTTATGTGCATGCCGGTGTATCTTCGTGCGTGTGTGAACTGGTGGGCAAAATTGGAAGAGAATTGAGCATTTCATTATGCTGACTGGCCCTCAACTCGTGTGTAATCCAGTGAGCTAGACTAATTGTGTGTGCATGCGTGTGTGTGTGTAATCCTGTAAACCAGCAGTACGAGAATCCATGTGCTGCTCAATGTAGGATGTGAACCAACCAACAGTCTTCCTTTACCTCTTCTTCCTACTCATCCATCGGCCCTCATCCTAGTCTTCCTTTACCTCTTCTTCCTACTCATCCATCAGCCCTCATCCTAGTCTTCCTTTACCTCTTCTTCCTACTCATCCATCGGCCCTCATCCTAGTCTTCCTTTAGCTTCTTTTTTCATACACATCCATCAGCCCTCATCCTAGTCTTCCTTTACCTCTTCTTCATACTCATCCTTCAGCCCTCATCCTAGTCTTCCTTTACCTCTTCTTCCTACTCATCCATCAGACCTCACCCTAGTCTTCCTTAACCTATTCTTCCTACTCATCCATCGGCCCTCATCCTAGTCTTCCTTTACCTCTTCTTCCTACTCATCCTTCAGCCCTCATCCTAGTCTTCCTTTAGCTTCTTTTTTCATACACATCCATCAGTCCTCATCCTAGTCTTCCTTTACCTCTTCTTCCTACTCATCCATCAGCCCTCATC
>JACXGM010015265.1:0-12340 GCA_016801145.1 Umbra pygmaea | reverse complement strand
GTCATTATGTGAGTATGTGAGTATGTGTATCTGTGTATGTGTGTATGTATCAGGACTCAAATACATGTGTGGAAGTGCTTTAGTAACTGACACATTGTCTCAATGCCCCAATGCAGTAGGGGGTGATTATCATGAGAGAACTGGAATGTTTTGACATGGAATACCCAGAGTGAAAGACACAGGCCATGATACGATTTCTATGTTCCTAGTAGGGTTGTGGACTGAGGAGGGGGGTTATCCTATTGGCTACAGACCCATGAAGATACAGTGAGAGGTCACAGCCAGAGGCTGATGGGAAAATGAGGCCCGGAACCCCAGAGCGGTCACACACCAGTGATGTCAGAGTGTGACCTGACACCGAGATCACCTGGCTGGAGACAGAGTGGATTATGGGAGATTAAGTGGGACTGCGTGTGACTGTTTGACTTGGCAGGGATGGGCTCCGAGTGGCCACTGGGAGTCCTGTTGTTCTCCGTATCTGATCTACTGCCAACGCACATACAGACACACACGGAACACACACATACCCTGAATGGACACACCGACTCGCCACACACAAAGAAACTGAATGAACACATTAAATCCAAGCAGATAAAATGAAACAAACGCACGCACAGATGTACAATCCCCTAGCCCAACAGTAGCAACTGTAACAATGGCAGGGCTTAACAAATAGAAACAGGAGCAGGTTGTGTGACACTAGAAACAGAAGCTCACACTGCAGGCCAGCCAAAGACCCATGTGATCAAGTCTTTAGTTAAAGTGTGAGCACAGCTGTGTCAGCTAATGTATTTGCCAGTGTCTGGAAGGTCTTCCTTCCTGTGTGACATTAAAATATTTGGAGTTGGTTTGCTTTAAAATAACAAACTACATACAGTATACAGTAGATGATTCTGCTATCCATACCAGATGTCTTATGGACTCTTGACCATCATTCTGCAATTTTGGGCTATGAACAAATTTGAATGTAGACACATTTAACAGAGGTAAAATTGTTTAGAAGAATATGATATCCTAATTAAAAAATACAAATATTGTCAAAAGTATGTGTTCAAGAGATTTTGTGTAAAATATTAACAATGTCTTCCTATTGATATATTTCATTTGAGTTAGTCATCCGTGCCTTCCTGTTTCAGGAATGAATTTAAGGTGACCCACAATTCCACAGTCATCTATTAACATTGGGATTGTCATTGAGACCACAAACGAAATGAGACAAAGGTTTGTTGACCTTTATAAATCAGACAATGTCTATAATGAAATGTATTTACAGGTCTGTCCACAATATACGTCCAAATTTGATGCAATAATCAATAATAATCAATAATCAATAAGTTAAATTAACTGGAACTGTGAGTAACTTACCTGGAAGATGACTGAAGTGTGTTTTCCTCTGATGAACAGTCAGCAGTGGGATTCGAGACGTAAAATCATCCTGCATGGACCACATTTGGAGAAATACAGAACTTGTTCAAATCTATTTATTAACTAGTCATTTGTCTTTGAAATACCAGCCTGCATGTGATATACAAAAACAATACTCTTTTCATGCATAATGTTATTTCTGTGATTTTACTAGGTTATTGTGAGCAAGTACACATTTCTTACAGTATTTTCAGATGCGACTATTGGATCAACAGTCCGTTTGCTGTCCCAACACTCTCGACCTCTAGGCTTTCGAGCCCATCTAAGTTAATACATAATAAAAGGAAGGAACTGTCAAATAAATGTTATATTATTAATAATAATACAATTATCCACAGACATATAGGCCCACCTCCCTTGTCCTTTGGATGTTCAGTGACAGAAACCGTATGTTTGAACACTTGATGTTTGAGAGATGATGGAGGAGGGTTTCAACAGGAACTCAGTGTTGAAAAGCATGAGGTCTGACTTGAACGATCTCATCAACGTTGATGTGCGGCGGTGACACTTAAACACATCATCAATAGAGATCACTGATGGGGGCAGATGGAGCCCCTATAACCCAGTCTACTATTCTGGAGAACCTGCCAGCTGTCCATAACAAAAACACACACATAAACACACAGTAACGTGTGCACACTTACAACCACATACAGTTAGCATATAACATGGATACACGAGGTACGCGCACACACACACACATATGTGCTTTGTAACACACCCTGCCAGCTGTCACTCACTGGCTCTGTGCATGAGGCCTGGGGGACTGCATTAAATCCTACTGGAGACAGTGTGACTGGAACACACACACATGCACACATTCACACATGCACAGAAACACACACTCCCTCTATTTCAATTACATTGAACAACAGTGTTTCTTGCTGCTAACTAGCTCAACAATAAAATGAATGGTCAGGAGTTAAAGTTGCCAGTAACCCAAAACAAGTTTCTTTCCTTCCGAGGCATTTACTGTATTTCACTGCTCTAGGTTTGTTTAGAGGCAGCGGAGTCACAAAAAGTGTCACAAATGTGGTCTTGTTTCCCATGTTGTACATACTTTAAAGAAGTCTGCTACTCTTAATAGGGAAAAATAACTATTTCTGTTGAGGATCATTTTTAAGAACCAAATTGCTGTTTTAGAGTTTCCAATAATGAAAAATCAGTTTTGCCAGGGATATCACATACATGTATGAATGAAGAAAATGTGTCCAAACTTAAGCTTTATTCAAACCAAGGAAAAGATTAATAAAAGAAAATCAATAAATATTTTGTTTTGATTGCCTGCAAATAATGAAAAACAAGAATGTGCACTTACATTTTATTGCCCTGGCCTCTGGGCATAGTGGTACAGCATTTGAGGATGATAAATGATTGAGTATATTATAGCCAACAGTTTAATATCAACAATTGCGAGTTAGTAGATTATTACTATGCAGGCTGTTTTGATAAACAGAGCAACTCTTCTGTGTTTAATGATATCTTGACAAGGCATTAAAGTGATTTCAGCTGTTTTATTTTCAACGTCTCAGTATAAAGATCCATTACATTCATGTGGTGAGAGAGCAATCTGAAGGGCCACCTAATAATGGGAGTCTGTAGCTTAGTGAATTAAGGAACTTAATCTGTTTCCCAAGATTCCCCCAATTATTCCAAGGCATTGCGTGATATACAGGGGCTTCTCCCATTAGCTGTTAACGAGGTGGTGGAAACTACCAGAGTTAGGGTAATTTCTTATGAGGGGGGGTTTGTGGGTTGAGGGGCCGGGGTGCCTTTGTCTGTTCGTGTGTGCGCAACCACCATGAGAGAAGCGTAGCTCGATTCTGTGCGTCTTTAGATGCTTATATTATGACGAGCAACAACAGACGGATGCGAGATGAGTTTTGGCACACGACTCTGTCATTGTTGTGCTCTTCTCTTAAGTTGATCTAACTGTCTCACAGTCTGCTCAGACAGCTGGTCAGCGATGGTGTTTTGTGCTGTCTGCGACTCTGCTCAGTCAGTCACTGGAATGGGACGGTTTAGGTTAGGTTCAGGTGAAGCACCTCATGGTATTTTATTTATATTCTACCTCACCTTTACATATCTGCCAACATTGAAACACTTCAGTATAGACACAGCGTATCACGGTGGAGCACAGCATTCAGGAAGTGGGCATTCCAAAATCGGAATAAGCCCCCAAGACATAACACACATACTTTGAATAAACACTAATTTATTAAATTAATAAACTGACTGTACTCTATTAGGGCCTTTACTCATTGTATCATGCAACAATCAAAACATTGCAGTCTCTTTCCTGAGGGCTGACTGTATACCCAGTGGAAATTATAACCATTAGAATGAACACATCCCATTAGAGCATGTTCTTATTAACATTATTAGAGGGTAGGGTGCTACCTTTATTGTTAAGATGCGTAAGAACCAACTATGTGTCATGACACTTAGGGACTGTCCGGGAGTTGTGGCATAATATTAAACTGAGATATGGACTCTAAGTGTATGTGTATGCATTTTGGGGATTATTGTCTGTATTTATATAATATTGTGTTTCACATTATGCCAGTGCATTGCACTGTTGATTTATGTTTAAATAGATTGTCTGTATGTGTGTTATTGACCAGTTGCCCCACCCCCCCCGAACACCAGTAGCATTAGATAGGTCATTAGAGTAAATAGAAGTGCTTTTTGCTCTGATTGCTAAGATCGTTTAGCTGTCTATTAGTCCCTATATAAGCTCTGGTGATTCAGAGGAGTGGCGCGGTTCATTGTTAATGTCAGTGAGGATTGTTGTTGCTGATATTGTGAATTCATCCGGAAATGTGTTACTAAGATGTAGATTGTGAGAAATGTAATTTATGAGTAGCTGGAGTTTTATGTGTACGCTCTTGATATTTAGCTTTACGCATCTATGCCACGATAGAGCATAGTATTTCAGCTATTATCTACCATTGTGCAATCGCTACCTATTTCACCTGCAATTATTCTGTTGTTGTACACTCCCTGGACTTCATATATAAAACAACAAACCATATTCTCCTGCTTGGTCTCCCTCTTCCTACACCACGCCTTCTTGTGACACTATGACAATGTTGGTTAGCTTAGCTATGTGCTTGAGTAGCACCTAACACATAACACGTGCAAACAGTTTCATCTATTTCCCTACCCTTTTTCATTTACGCACCAGTGATGGGTCATTGTCAATGGATGAGGTGGAGAGCTGCCCTGAGTGACTCCAGCCGTTGTGTCACTATAACTAGCTTGAGACTGTGGGAGAAGCAGGTGCATATTTATTTTCCTCACTGTAATCCTGGGATTGGCTCATTACTAACGTTATTGTAAATGTTGAATTTATAAAAACACTGCCAAATACAATTTCTGCATATTTAAGAGTAGTTTTTCAGCGTACTTTGACTCGAAATTGCATACACGCTATGCAAAATGTATGCAGTTTTGAAAGTATGCATTTATTTAACCAGGTGGTCTGATTGAGAACAGACTGTAATTTGCAACGTCAACCTGCCAAAGAGCATGGTATCATCATGGTGAGATGAGAATTGATGGAAAAGCATCTGACTATTGCTTTTTGTTTTATAAACCGAACAGTTCTTGGTCCAGACAGTGAACTCCCAACACACTGCTAGTTTAGGAACACGCCTAAATCAATACTATAAAACACAGATAAGGTTTTATGTACTCTTTACTCCCTAACTACTCTGTATTAGAGGGCTCAATTTGGCTTGTGTTTTATTCTAGTCTATTAGTCTATTTTTATTGACTACCTAGGCAGTAGAAAGCATAAAATAGGGAGACAGATACGTAGAGGGAGATTGTCACCTGGGAGCATGTGTGGTCTGGAGACAGGAGCATCTACAAGCACAGCTTGTGTAGGTTTGATTAAACAGGACGGGGGGGGGGTCAGACCAAAGGATATCATACTCCTTAATAAATTAACAGGATGCAGTGTTATAGCACAAAATTCTGGGCCTTGTATAGGCTGTACCTGAGAGCCCCTCCCCTTTTATTCCCTGTTTTGAGGGTCCCTTCACACATTAGGGCCCTACACTCTTAAAAATAAAGGTACCAGGAAGAACCAAAAAGGGGCTTTCACAGCGATGCCATAGAAGAACCTTTTTTGGTTCCCCAAAGAACCTTTCACTGAAAGGTTCCATGAAGAACCTATTTTTCAATGTTTGGGAAACACAAATTTACTCAAAAAATGTAAGGTCACATGAGATTGATGGTGAAGAACCCTTTTATAATCTAAAGTACCTTTTGGCGCTACAAAGAACCTTTTGTGTAATGGAAAGGTTCTTTAGAAGTTAAAGGTTCTTCAAGGAACCATATACCCCAACAAAGAAACTTTGAAGAACCTTTATTTTTAAGAGTGTACTGTATATACCGGTACATTACTTACTGTAGTACCCTGGTCCGACGCCACTGCCAGGATGTAAACATGCCACTAACACAGGGACGGATGGATCTGAGGGGCCTGGCGGATGGAGGTGAGGTATCGCCCTGTTAAAACTCCAGCATGCCATTACTTCTCCCCCGGGATGAGGTCAACTCTGAGCCATGACCTTCGTAAGAGGCTTGCTGATTCGTTTGGTGACCCTCCGTGGACCAGTGATGTTGCCAGGACTTGGTTTAGATTGATGTGTTGTGGATGGTGTGTGAGAAAGTGTGTGTGAGTGTGTGAGAGTGTGTGTTTGTGTGAGAGAAAGAGACCAAGCGAGACTAAGTAACAAAGAGGGATTAGAACTGCACATCTCTAAAAGATTTCACTGACTTTGACCTTGATTAGTTTTAGAAGAAATGTATAATCAAATGGGTCATAGCTGGCGATAGACAGTAGGGGAGGATGTCTTATATGCGAACATCTCTGACAGCATCACCCTTGGAAACAATGCATGGAAGCAATAAAAGAAGCTCTATAAAACCTTTGGACAAGATAAAGCAAAGTCCTTGGACTCTTAGGGTCTCTCTGGAGAGTAAAATGCTAAAATATTTCCATTGTTATGATGCAATGGATGTTGACCTGTTGATGTAGTTAAAAAGATTAAAGTGCCCACGTAACCAAAGGGGCAACATTGCCACTAAAAAAGCAGTTGAGAACTTAAGTGGTCTGCCCCTGTTCAACTAAGTCATTATTCAGTAATAAATTCGATGACCAGAGGTGGGCGCCACATAGGATGGCGTCCCTGAGAAAAGGGAGGATGTTAGTGGCCGTATTTCTGCTGTTGACAGACAGATGACCTCCACTGACCTGCAGATCTTGCCGGAGGTTTGGGTTATCCAGGTCTGGCAGTGATTATAGAGCCAGGACGTCACCCTCACCACCCATTCTCCCTCTCCTCTCTCTGTTTGGGTCTGTGGTTTGTCTCCATCTCCTCTATCTGTTTCCCACAGACTACGACCTGGTCTTGACTTTTTGAGTTTTGCCCCTGCAGTTTCCACTCTCTCGTGTCACGTCTCCATTTTTCAGCCCCCCAGTCTCTTCTCCGTGTTGCTTTCAATCCCTTTTATTTACTTTATTTTACAAAAGCTGATCTGCTCCTTCTCCGGTCCATCTCCATTCTATTCTCTGCCACTTGTCTACCTCTCTTCCTATCTTCCTATCCATTAGTGCTCCCTGGGTCTTCCTCCCCCAGGTTTCTGAAGCAATTGCAGTCCTGGCGATCCTCCCGATCACACCCACCTGCGTAGGAGGAGCGCAAGGACAGCTGGGAGAAAGCAAAGCATTATTATACTTAATCCGACAGAGACTTTACTTACCAGACTTTAGATTTTTGTGTATGTCTTGGACCGCAACCCTGGCCTAATAATGAAGATTTGGACATAGCCCATATGGCAGGTGGCTGTGATAAAGTGTGCTCTAGGATTTGTGAAATTTATAAACAAAATCCATCTCTGACTGGGTGACTTGACAGAGAAAGAAAGGACACTTAAAAAAAATGGACAATGTGAAAATGGCACTTCCTCTAACAAATCACCATTTTCTGCACCCGTGAGATGAAACATTTTCTTTTTTCAGGCTGCACTTGTAACATAATCCAGACGGGGCCGTTTCTAAACCAGCCATTCATCTCAATAGACCCACTTCCTTTTGTTGTCCTCTCAGTGTGTAGGTCTTGAAAAGCCGTCAAAACTACAGCAATTTGGAACCAACATAACCAGTTGGCAAAGAGCTGCACACCTGAGGCAGAAAGAGGCTGAGCTATATTATGAACATTGTACAATAAACTTCATCAAAAAGCATCAACAGTATATAGTATAAAAAATGAAAGACAGAAGGAAGAACTGGCACATCATAAAAGTGGCTTCTGGCGTGAGAAGCTTTCCTTATTAAACATGTAGGGAATTGCCAAGAGGACTAAAAGGTTATGTATTCAATGGAATATTTGAGTGAGTTAAACTAGGCCTTCATCAAACTCCAGTTGAGAACAATGGAGTAGTATATATATATATATATATATATATATATATATATATAAACACAATGCCTTCAGCTAGGTAGCCATTTCACCATCTACTGTAATGATTTCGGTCAATAATTCTCACCAAGTCGATCGGCAGCTATATCACCTACATAGCTCAAAATGGTACAGACTGAGCAATATTCTGTAACCCATTATTTTTAGTTTTATGTCACATTTATCCAAGTATTTGAACAAACAAATAAGATATATGGGATGCTAATGGGCTACAACTGGCTTGACTGACCACATACTAAGTCCCAAAACAATGCATTGTTGAGCTACTTAGATAATTTCACCGTAAAACTAATGGTAAAGTTGGTCAAAATTCTCACCAAGGCAATATTCTGTCACTTGTTATTTTTAATTTTATGTCGCGTTCATCCTAGTATATACACAAACAACAAATATATTTTGGTTATTTAAGGTTTCCACATGGTCCATGTGAAACGCAGATGATCTAACAAATATAGTAATGATCTACTTGGCTGGAGATGATTGAAAGCAAAAAATTAGCCCTGTCCTATTCTTTACAACAAACACTTTCTGTCTCTGTTGCAATTGCTGGGCAATATCCACACACAGTGCCAGTTGGAGTTCACCCTGGGATCAATAGCTTCACAGGCATTTGCTTAATTCACCCAGCTCCTGCCTCGCTTCATTGCACTGAATTTCTGCCTCGCTGTATTCTGGCTCGAATGTGTAGATATGGTTATATATTATCATTCAATAAAACTTGATCAAAGTTGAAATCGTCCAGCTCTTTGGGTATTTTGTCACTTGCACTAGCCATTGTAGAAAACAAAATCCCTCTCAAACTGTTGTTATTTAACTATGTATTTAATGGTAGAATATTATGTAATATTCTCGAAACAACTAGGAAAGTTTGATTCTGCAATCAACTCGATTCAGTGGCCGGACAGATAAAGATCAGGAATTTAACCGAATGGCTCCCCTAAATCTTGCTGTAGATTAAAAAATGCCTTTAGTGATGTAAACAACAAATTTGGAAAATTAGTGGCTGAGTAAAGTATTACAGAACACATTGAGGTTTTTTAATAACCGTCATGGGCATCAGATGGCTCAGTGGTTTACAGACTCAGACTTGTAGTTGGAAGGTTGCTGGTTCGATTCCCGACTGTGCCGAATGCTCTCGAATCATTAAGAAAGGCACTTAACCCTAAACTTACTGTAGGTCGCTCTGGATAAGAGCGTCTACTAAAATGCTAAATTACTTAAAATGTACAGTAATTGTCGGAAACATGACTGGCACAATGATTATGTGGTGTGTAGGGGTCTAGATTGTTCCTTTAAAGACTACATTAGTGGATTTCATTTAAACCTGATCTATGTTTCGTGTATGAGCGTTGTGATGTCATTGTATCCAAATTAGGGTTGCTAATTGTAAGCACTTTCCTAAATCAATCATTGATAACATTAACGATCAACCATCGATTAATTGTAATTATAAGGTAACGTAAAACAAACTATAGAAATCTTATAGGACTCTTAGTAATGCTGTTCCTGATTATGCTAACGAGACAGTTCCTGTATTTAATGTTTAAGCCATGTATACACTACATGACTTTAGCGATGATTTAGCTGTCCCACACACATTTTTTATGGTCTGCGACAAAACTCCCAGATCAGTGCCAACCACTGCTCGCTCCCGTCAACAAAGAATGAGCAGTTCAGTGACGCATCTCTAGTAGTCTTTGAGTTGTCTCAGACACCCAATTTTTTTCGGGCATGTTTGATATTTTCGCTTGTCATAAGGGGTTTTGTTAAACCCGTGAGGATTGTAGCCATTGAGAGCACAGGAAACTTCAAGTTTTCGAGTATACACTTGAAATTGGCAGGGATACGGCAGTTTTCTACTTCATAGTACACAAAAGAACAGTCCCCAAAAAGCACGCACAATATGTGTAATTATGCAGTCTACTCCAGGAGCGAGGGCATGAGGAAGAGAGATAGATTGATTATGTTGTTGTTTTTTAACTAGCCCAGAAAACCGTGCAATAAATTCGGCATTAAATGCAAAAGCAACCGCGGTTCCCTCATCATGTGAACAGTCAAGACTCCATACCAAGGATATTTGCTGCTGTGACAAAACATCTGTCTTTTGGGCTTGCAAAGTGGGTGGATCATGGACATGTAGCTGGCTACCAGCTTCTGTCGTAACGTTAATGTTAAACCCAGCAGCACTATGTTAGCAGACTTAATGCTGACGCGGCTCTCAGCAAAATCAGAATTTGTTCCCCCTGGTGGCGTTTCATTGAAATAATACAATTCTACTCATTGCTAGAATATAATGGGAAACAACCAGTTGTTTGGTTTTCAAATATTGATTGTGTTGATCAAATTCTTAATGATCAATTAATCCATCATCGATTAATCAATAGCATACCTAATCCAAATTGTTCACAAACGTCAACAAGCAAGATGGGCTGTGAGTTGCACCTTTCACATCTATGAACTGGGTTCCTTAAGCTTCTTATGGAGATCTCGAACAAAGAGATATGCAAAAAAATATATACTGGTCTTTAATCTGTGGATTAATCCTAAAAATTAATTTAATATACTGTTTTGGTATATGTTGGATTTTGGGATTTGTCCTGCAGACCATTGTGCTTCAGGTTTGGACAGACAAAACGACCTACCGCACACACATAGCCAGATAAATATTACGATAAAGGGTTAAGTTTGGGCTTAAAGTATAGGGTTACTCCCCAAATGGTCTTCTGTAGTACTTCACTACAAGACAGTTTTTTCATGTGAAAATTGGGTCGGTGTAAGAGAGTTTCTGTACATGCTCATAGGGTGTTTACAGATGGTCTGGTTTCTGACAGGTCAGTAAAGGGAGCAGTCCTTACACTGAACAGACAACTTTCATCTTTCTTCAGCCCAACGCTCTCAAGAATGATCCTATGTTAGCCTGCTGCCTTACAGTAAACACAGAGATAATACAAATGCTTTATCTTCATTTAAGACAGTTCTAAACCACAGGAAAATAATCTTGGAGCAAAAGTTGTTAAACTTTATTTGTTTGCTTAAACAGACATCCAAATAAAAAATTGTTCATGACATGGATATAAACATTAACTAGTAATACTGCAAAGTTTTAGAAAGGTCTGGAATTCAGATTTATGGTACAAATAAATAGTAATTAATGAGAGGTACCCACTTCTAAGAACAGAAGCAAATCTTAAAAATGTATTATTATATTTTTATAATTATTGGAATGCTATTTGATCATGTGTAGAGTCATCCTTATTAACATCCGTCAGACTTCATAGGTATCAGCTTCTACCCACAATCCATATGAGGGCTTCGCGGTTGTAACGATCCCCCCTATTGGGGATTTTACATGTTTTATGTATTGTGTTCATTTTGAGTTGCTTCCCTGTGTGTTTCTGTTTAGGTTACTAACCTGTGTGTGTTGTTTTGGTTCAGGTTCCCGCTTCTCTACGACCATATCACATGTTTCTGTTAACCTATAGATTGTCAGTATGTCCAATCAGTGCCCAGGTGTATTCCATTTACCAACATTAAGTCTTGTATTTAGTTTGTGTGTTTTTATCATTCCCCTGTTCGTTAATGTTAGCTGTTGATTGTCTTCCACATTGTTGCAGTGTTGACGTTTATGTAATAGTACTGTTTTGTCCCTTGTGGCAGTTTTGCTTTCAAACAAGTGTTTTCGTGGATAAACACTGTTCGTTTATTGAAATCCCTTCGTGTTTGTCTCATTCCTTCCACAACAAAAATGGATAATTATGGCATCGGTTAAACTGGGTTACACCAGGACTGTGTCATTGTCACTGATGCCTCTGGTTCTACTGTTTTGTTATTTAATTCTCAGTATTGCTTATATTTATCTTATACCTCCTTTCCTGTTGTCCTCCATATTCTAGAGCACAAAGAATACCTGTAAATCTCCGATCCCCCATATGTATATCTTGTTGCAAATTTCATTATATTCCAGTGGTTAATTCTTGTTATTCCTTGTTCCTTGGTAATTTATTTATCATCTTATTACTACTTTAAATTGAACTGTTGGGAAAGGTCTTGTCAGTAAGCATGTATTAACTGTAAAAGGCTCACCTGTTGTGTCGGGCACATGTAACAAATTACAGTTGATTTGTGACCTGCCAATCAACTGTAAATCTGCTATTTAACTGTAGATATGATCCTATTCAACTGTAGTTATGATCATATTTAACTGTAGACATGATCTTATTTAACTGTAGTTATGATCATATTTAACTGTAGTTATGATCATATTTAACTGTAGACATGATTCTATTTAACTGTAGTTATGATCATATTTAACTCTAGTTATGATCATATTTAACTGTAGACATGATCCTATTTAACTGTAGATATGATCCTATTTAACTGTAGATATGATCCTATTTAACTGTAGTTATGATCATATTTAA
>JACXGM010015264.1:0-21434 GCA_016801145.1 Umbra pygmaea | reverse complement strand
ATTACTCTACCATTTAATATCCCTAGATGTACTTTAGCCATCCAGCTATTCCGTTTTGTCCTATGCCTGCTTGTTTGGATAACTGCCTGTGGATATACTCTTTACCTGTTCCTATGGAAGGTCAAACAGGTCAATAAATAACATTGTGCTATTTGACATTGTTTTGAGTATTTACTCAGTACAGACATTACACAAACATTCATTATGACCATTTTCATTACATCAATTTTAAATAAATATTTAGCTGATAATAGAAATGTTGGTGCATACTTCACAAAGTATTCATGGTTTCCACAGCATCCTTATACAATTGAATACATCTCTCATGAAAGAATAACATTATGAAAACAACATTGACATACTGTACATCAGGGCACAGCCCTACCCAACCCATCAAAACATTTGTAATTAAAACCAGAAGGTTAAATCTGTTGCTTACCAAATACTTATAAAGAGTGAAAGGCATATAAAACAACTATACTGTAGTTTAAAAAGATGGAACAATATAGGGATTAAGCTATACTGTCTGCTTTCTATTAAGTATTGAAGATAGGGATTAGGCTATCCTGTCTGCTATTTATTAAGTATTGTAAGTTAATCCTAAACAACTCTGTATAAGTGAAGAAGATCTAAATACATTTCCACATGAACAGCAAAACTGCAGGACAACATGTTTACTGATACCTTGCTTGATTTATTATACGTTATTACAATGCTGTCTCTACTAACAAAGGTACGTCATCATTTATAATCATTTGGCTGCACTTTATTATTTTCACCAGCAGAAGCCACTATTGTACACTGTTCATCAAAGCTTTGAGTAATAAAAACAGGGTTATCAAACAACACTCCCAGTACAATCCAACACGTCAAAGGCACTTGTAGAAAAACATACCAATACACCCATGCTATTGGATAAATGTTGTACCGTGCAGGGCACTGAAATAATTTGGACAGGCGTGGACAGAAATAAGGTCAGTGTCACATTTATATCATTTAGTAAATGCTGTTATCCAGAGCGACTTACAGTAAGTACAGGGACATTTCCCTGTGGCAACTTAGGGTAAAGTGCCTTTCCCATGACACAACGACATTTTGGAGACTCGAACCAGCAACATTCAGACTAGAAGTCTGACTCCGTAACCACTCGTCACCCCGCATATTAGGCTAACCTTAAGTTAAACACACTACTGTCATTTGGTCATTTTCAAAGTTTAATGAAAAATCAGTATGTTGTTGTGTGTAGTTGTTTTTGTTAAACTATTCCTTGTCTTTGTTTTTCTTTTGTCTTTATAATAAATGTACATGCTTTTTTGTATCCACAGGGCACAGCCTAAAAAGAGACCTAGGTCTCAGCCTGTTTTCCCTGTATAAATAAAGTTTAAATAAAAAATATATATATATTATATTGTCTGCCGGTTAGATTGTAATGGCATGTACTACCACAGTGCAATGTGAGATCAGAGTGTTTTTGCCCTGGATACCCTGAATAGTTTTTATAGTGTTGTTTTTCCATAATATATAACACACCAAAAGGGGCAGGCTCTTTGTCTCATGGCTTTCAGAAATATTCAACGTATTCCAGGTAAGTGAAAATGCTTTTTCACATATAATCATTAGCACTGTTTGATATTCAGCTGAGTAAGGTTTCTGGTTACCAATGATAATCTTATCCCTGCAAAGGTCAGTAGGAATCTATACGCTTAGAGGAAATAAGACATGAGATTTTCACATTTTACGTATTCACACTTTAGATGTCCATGTTTACATCCTCTCCTGATGACAAAGCAGTTATACTGCTGACCCAAATCTGTCTTTAGAAACAAAGTAAAAAGAAAAATATTTATTTTAAAGGATTTAATACAGTATACAATCTGCGAAAATAATGAAAATGAGTACTATCTCAGTAAATAAATTAGACCAATAATTTGAGTAAAAATACTTCTGTAACTTTAACAACCCTAAAACCATAGTTTCTATTCATAGTAGACATTTTGTTGACAACTGTAAATGTCAGGGAGCATTGGCAGATGTGCTCCTTCAAGATGGCGTAAAATAAGTCCTCGATGTAGCTAAGACTCTTCCTGATGTCTGTGTTACAGTATTCTGCTTCTGGATCTTACCTGGTACCAAGGAGAGGCTTACATTGCAGTTGTTACTTGTGTGTTTCACCTACAGTACAGAGTGTTTAGACTCTAAACATTGGTGAGCTACATCCACATCCTGTGACTGTCCGGACCGAATATTAATGAGATACATAGTGTGCTATCATTTCCAATAGAGACCAAGCACTCCAATTACTGTAACATTTTACTATGCAGACCAAAGTTTGTGGGAAACGTTTAAGTAGGGGACAGGAGCCTATTATAATGCCCTCTTAATCCTTAAGACTTTTAGGGACACTGGCATTGGAGTGCACTTACCTGTGGTCAGGGAGTTGCTTTTATTGACACCACAGTCTTTAGGGTTTTTTAGAAAAAAGCATATCATGATTTAATGTTTAACTCTCAGCAGGAGAGTCTGGTGGTCAGGGTGTGTAGAGTTAAAGAAAAAGCTGAGGAAAATGTGGAGGTAGATGGGGAGAGTGTGGAGACAGGCCACGTTTACAAACAGATAGCTTTCGGCAACATTTTTGTGTCCGCTCGAGCCGAGACAAAAAAATTTCCATACTGTTTTGTATTTACACTGGCATGTCTCCGGACTGCAATCGAGCGTTTGTGGGTGTGTCACTCAAGATGTCTTGAGCTAAGTGCCTGTGCACTTCGCTCAGAATCCAGCCCAGCCCATTGACTGAAGAATTTCCCCTAAATTCTAATTTCTCCTGGGCTGTTTACAAAGCCCCAGGTAGGTCCTTTTGAATTCTTCTTGTGCACTACCTCCGGAGGTCATGTGGAATTCGAGAGAGACCCGCAAGTTTACACACAACAATTGTTTCTCGTCCCGAGCTTGTCTTGGGTGGACTTGAAAATATTGCTGAGATCTATCATAGTGTAAAAAGCCTTTTAGTGTTGTACCTCCTCCTGGGGCCAAGCATTGCTATCCCACATGAGCCAGAGTTATTGTGGAAAAGGGATTCCTTCCTTCTGGTATGAGGGCTCTCCAACAGTGTCCAGAAACCATAGCAGGTATGGGCTTTGGCCACGTGCAGCAGGGAGAGGGCTGCCTGGCTCCGAGGGTCTGCATTGGTCGTGTCCTTTACACTACAGTTACAGTGGCCCTCCTCTACAGTCCCCACCTGGATGATGTGTGGGCTTAATGCTGGGGCCTCACGTTTAGGGCTCCTGCTCGTCTGCTCACACAGGTATATTTTGATGATGTGACAACTTTTCTTAGTGTCTTCCACCTCCTGGAATGATGGGATTTTACGAGGGATGTAAAACTCTGGAATAGTGTCAGGGGTGATGAGGTTGGGACACAGGTTGGGTCTCTTACGTTTTTCAGCTTTCCCTCCAAACATGTCTTCAATGTGTGGAAACTGTAATAATGCCCCCCCACACCTCAATGTTACATGCAGGTAATGTATATTTAAAACACAAGGAGGAATATCAACCTTGCATTGAAAAATCAAGAAAAGTTTAACTTTCAATAGAAATGATTGTGAAGTAAAAAAAAACTTACCTTTTGTGAATGAGATCTAAGTAAATCCAACACTTTTGCCTTAGAGAAAGGCATGTGTGATGGATAATGGTAGTAAAAAATGTCCAGGACGTGATGACTAACACTGTATATAACTAGTAGGATCAAGCTCTCTCTTGTTAAAACCGGCCTATATATAAGTGACTGACAAAGACCTCAAGTCTGTTTATATTGTCAGTTTAGTGGGGAGGAGAATAGAAAAATATCCCCACTCTCATGGGTCTGACTACAACCTCCCTCTCTACTCATTGTTTCCATGGAGTCACAACACAGAACTGTGTGCTCATAACAGGGGAAAGGGCATACAGATAAGAGAACTACTTAAAGCGTCCATTTATATTTATTGGGGTGTTTGATTTTCCATGTATTTACTGTAGATAAGAAGGGGAAAATAACCTTGGTGTTAAAAGTGGATATGTTGTGGGGTCCACGTGGCATAGTGGGCTAAGTTGCTGCATTACAAAACAAGCTACGTCGTGACAGTCAGTGGTTTGTGCCTGACTATGGGTTCTTCGGACTTCCAGCACGAGGCAATGGCAATTCCGTGTTGGATGAGCAGTGCAAAAACGATTCGGCCTGCTTTGCGGCATGTGGTTGGATGTGTCACAAATCTGCCCTCCTGAGCTGTCACCCCCTCTCCTTTTGTATTTCTACCCTCCCTTCTGGTTCCTTTGTGTGTGTGTCTGTTCTTTTTTGTGTTTGTATGTCTGTTCCAGCCCCGGTTTCACCTGTTTCCAGTCACACACGAAGGCACCCGTTTTCAAGCACCAGTCCCCTTCAGCCAATCATCACCTGCACCTGTTCCTCTGCCACACCTGGGCTGATTGCTGCTTTACCCTTCCTTGCCGGATTATTGTACTACTCAGTACGTGAAGTCCCTAGCCCCATTCCTAGTGCCAATCTGAAAATTGTGCCTTTTGTTAATTTCTGCCTTTTTATAGCTAGTCTGAGTACTATGCCCTTATGAATCACCTTTTCATTTTGTGCTAATTCCAGTTCTCCGTGTTCCTATCTCCAGATCCTCCTTGTGACAATAATCCGCTACCTGTGCTCACCTGGATATCTGCCTGTGAACCCTGGATACCTGACCATGCTCTCCTGGATATCTGCTTGTGACCCTTGGATACCTGACCCTGCTCTCTTGGATATCTGCCTGTGAACCCTGGATACCTGACCGTGCTCTCCTGGATATATGCCTGTGAACCCTGGATACCTGACCGTGCTCTCCTTAAATTCAGCCTGTGACCCATGGACACCTGACCGTTTCTCTACCTATTCACACTGGGCCTACACAGCCATACCAACCTGGCTCATTATAGATTCCGCCAGTCATCTCAACCATCTTACTGGTCTTGAGGATCCGGCCAGCTAAACCTCTCATATATCCTAAACTACTATTAATTTCCATTATTTCAATAAAATTCATTATTGTTGTTACTCACCATTTTCTGCGTTTGGATTCTCTCTCTGCTATTATGAGCCCAGTCCTGACAGGATGAACCATATGATCGCCCCTCACATTCCTGCAACTGTCTGCGGAGCTGCCGACAAGGCAGGATCAGAGGGAATTTGACAAGACCAATTGGGAGGGGACAAAAAAGAAAAATAGAAAAAAGATTATACAAAAGTGGAGATATTGGTGGGGTACCTGCTGAGGGCTAGTGTTGAACAGTACCACAACAGAAGGAAAATCTCACCATAAATCAGCTACTTAATATTGTCAGGATCCAGGCTAGGGACCGAGGGTAAATCCAAAACCAGATGGTGATAACCAGAAGTGCTAACAATACTTTTTATTGAATAAATGAGTTCAGGGTTATGGTAAGTTGTACTGCACGACCAGAGGTATTAATGTGACTTGGAAACCAGGTGAGTGAGATCCTGGAAATGATATCCAGGTAACTGAAGTCCAGATAGGTATACTCTCAATGGAAAGGTACCAGGTTAGTATGTCCATGGGAATGGAAGACGGGAGTTCTGGAAGGCAGGTGAGGAACCAGGTGAGTGAGGGCTTCAGATTATTAGCACAGATGGGAACTGGAAATGAAGGCATGGAGAACCATAACGGCACAGACTGGCTATACAAAATGTTCTCAAAGTATATAAAGCTCAGTGCTCAGACTGGCTGTCAGGATTTTTGGCACGAGACTTAAAAGTACTTGGTAGTACATAAATACGGCAAAGGCTGACTGCCATCACCTCCCTAATAGAGGGAGGGTGGCAATCAGCCCAGGTGTGGCAGAGGTAGCAGGTGTTCTGGATGAGTGATGCTGGGACTGGTGCTTAGGGACTGGTGCCTTCAGGAGTGCAGGGGAAATCAGGAACTGGTTCTTGGGAACAGACAAACAAACATTGAAACAGACCAGACACACACAAGGGAACCAGGAATGGGGAATGATACACAAGGAAAAGAAATGATACACAAGAGCCGTTTACATTACGAGAGCATTCAGCTACATATACTAGACATCTCAGCAAATACTAGAGACAAGGCAAAATCATTTCCATACTGGTTCTTTTTACATTGTCATGTCTTCTGATTTCACTTAACATAGAAACCAGACCAGCTCATTGACCTATATGTTAAGAATTTACCAACGATACACATTTCTCAAGACGTTCCCGAACAATTGCATTTAGATATGCAAAGCCCCATGTGGGATCTTACGAACGCTACTGTCACGGTACTCCGTAGTTGAATAGTGTGAGACAGGCGCGAAGGAGTTGCAATAATCCAAAGGTGTTTTATTTGTCAAACACTGTGATATAAAAACAAAACAATACTGCCACGTTCTGGGGCTAAACAGAGAATCCAAACACATACCAGGAGACACGCAACAGGAATACATTGACTGACAAGGGAGAGAAGCAAACACACAACCTTAAATACTAACCTAACGAGGACTTAAAACATCTGGGGACACTTAACAATGACGTCACCTAAATCATAACTAAGGCAAGACATGAAACAGACACAAGAGGGAGCCAAAACACAACACACGAGGGACCAAGGGAGGAAAACAGGGAAGAAACTAAATAAAAGTCTCACGTTGGTCCATCCTGGACCAGACGTTACAGCTACCTTGGGAGGTCACATGAAATGTAGCGGCTATTCGAGAGAGACTCACAAGTTTACACAATGCAATTTTATCATGGCTCTTGCTTTTCTCTAGAGGTCTCAAAAAAAGTCAATTACAGCTTGCATGATCAAGGCAATCAATGATTTCCATCACCATAGTAAAATGACATGGATCTTATGTTATTTGGATGTAGTATATTCACAATTAAACACAAAAGAACAGAAAACACACCTTTGTCATTACACATTTGATATTATATACATCTAAATACAAATACAGTGGAGCAAGAATATGGAACTACACATTTCCCTAGAGAAAATTAAAGGCAAAACATGTACAGGTTACAGGAAACAGTTAAATGCTAGCTCTTCAATCATTCCAATAGGATGAAGAGTTTAAAGCTAAAAAATGTATGTACACTCTGCTTGAAGTAGCCTAAGATCAAGGTTCCCACCTGTACATGTCTGTTTGACTTGTTGTATCACACAGAAAGACATGAAGGAGACTAGTGTCAGAGAAATGTTGTGCAATAGGAGATTTTATATCATTCCTTCTTATAGCGCTGTTAAGCTCTATGATAATCATTTTATTTTGTTTCATTGTTTTACCCACATATTGTTTTTTACATGGACAAAAAATAATACAAACAACAATTCATGAACTGCCTGTGAGTAACTGTCTAATAGTATATTGTTTACCAGTAGAAGGGCCAGTTCACTTTCTTACAGCATTCCCTAAATGCAGCGCATGTACGGCAGGGATAGAAGTCGGTCACCTCGCCTAGACGCCCATGACTGCTCTTGTAAGGGATGTACAGTAAGTGTTAGCCCTGACAATAAAATACCTGACATTCTGGACAAGGTAATTAGATGAGTTAAACATGTTGTTTCATATCATGGGCCAATCCCTATGTAAATCATGGGTTTTCAGATCTTTTTCCCACAAGCTTGTAACAGGAAGTGTTCACTAGAGATTATATACATGTATTATAGATTTGAGACACCATACCAGTAACCGTGGAAGTTATCACATTTACAAGTTGGGATCCTAAACCTACATTTCATGGTACATCAGAAGTCTTCACAACAGGTGGGAACCTAGACATATGTCCTATGGAACACCATAAGTCTTCATAGTTGGTGGTAAAACATGATGACTATAAAATGTCTTGCTGGTCTAGCAAATATTGTTGAGTCACTAGTAAATGTGCAGCTAACAAATTAAATTTATTAAAAAAATATCAGTCTGGTTTTAGAACGGCACAGTGCCATCACAGCCACTACAATGGTTGAGAATGATATTCTCAAAGCCATTAAAATTAAGTTAAACTATGTTGCCTTATTTCTTGACACGACAAAGGCCTTTAATACAGTTATTCGTTATCTGCTGCTTAAAATACTGATCTCATTGGGGTTGGCCATAGACATTTGGTGCTTGGTTTCAGACTCATCTAAGCAATAGGTCACAGACTACTGCTGCATATTGTCATGTTCTCACTTCTGGAGACCTGACATTCATTAGTTTCTCACCTGTGTATGTTGTTTTGATTTCTGTCCTATTTGAAGTGTGCCATTTTTGGGTTTCCGCTCCCCATATCACATGACCCTTCACATGATTTCACTTTCCCAATAGATTGTGTTAATTAATCTCCAGCTGCCTTTAGTTCAGGCATTAGTATTTAAGTTCTGTCTTTACTATATGTTAGGTAGATGTTGCTCATCATTGATTGTCATTCCATGTTGTGTGTTTGTGTATGTTAGTGTGGCAAGGAAGTATGATATATTTACTGTTTTGCCCCTTGTTGCAGTTTTTGTGTTTCGAATGAATCACGTTTGGTTTCACTATGTATTCTTCGCGTCTGTCTCCAATTCTTTTCAGCACCATGGAAAGTAAATGTGACACATGTGTAACGTCTGCCCCAGAGGGTTCAATTTTGGGTCCTTTATGGTTTACTAAGTACATAAATGATACATGTAACAATGTGCAAAATCTTTTATTTCATCTCTATGCTGATGACACGACTTTATGCGGTTAGCACATTATTGCTCAAGCATTTACATTCCTGAAGATGATTTTGATTTGCTAAAAAATGCATTCCACATTTCAGAGGTGATGAGTTAGTTGCTTCATACGGATTCTGATAAATGGCAGCACCTGGACAATCACTGAAAGCTGAATAAATTTGGCCTGTCCCAGAGGGACTTCACAGTGTATGTCTCATGACAGGCCACTGTGACAGGCTGCATCACAACCTGGTTTGGAACCTCAAGCGTGGCTGACTGCACGGTTCTGCACATGGTGATACCTTTAGCCCACCAGGTTTTACCTATGTAATTGACTATTTGGTCCTTTGGAACTTTGTTACTTGCCTTATGTTGCTTGAAATCTCAAATATCTAAGTTTTATTGTCAGACCGCTTTAATAGCTGACACATCTGCTGCTAGATGACAATTTAACATAATGTGACCTCTGACGATGAGCAGAGTCATCCGTAGGCCCTCTTTTAAAACTCCAAGCACACACCAACAAAAGTGTTAGAAATGGTGAGGTGGTAGTCGGTTGAGTACTCTCCAGCAAAGCCAAATTGCATTTGGTAAATTTCGCCATTAACAATGAGATGGTGAAATGTAACTTAAATTTGACAGCTACAGCATTATTAAATATTATTAACTAGAGGCCACAAGGAATTATATATTATAAAAATATATATTTTGGCTTATTTTGACAGCTATAAATGGACAGAGAGATAGACAAATGGAAATGTTAGAGGAGAGAATTGAACCAAGGTCTCCGGTGAAGATAAAAGCAGAGCACTACATCAACAAAATACAGTGTTACAACTAGACCACCAAAGCCAACCAAACTGACTCCCCACAGCCGAGTATCTTTGTGGTCCATCTGTTCTGGAATCCCCCTGCTTCAGCACCCCTTGATGTTCCCACGGCTATGATTGTGTTACTTTGAAGTAGCAGTCCTTTTCCCTATAGTGTTTCTGTTATTTTGCAGTAATGTGTCAGGTTGCCATGCTGTCTGTGTTAATTCACTGCAGCCAACAGATGGCAGCATTTTGCTAGAAAAAAAGCAATGTTGTATTACTTGATTGGCCAAATTGTGAAAGTGGTGTGTTAAAGCTAGCTGTTTTTTTCTTGGATGAAGTTTATTAACCAGTTTCAAAACAACCTCAGCCCCCTACCTTTACGGACTTCAACTCACAGGTAGGTGAGATCTCTTGATGAAACCTCTACTGGACTAGACAAGTGGGTATTACAATGTACAGTAACTGATCATTACCATTAATATGTTGAAGGAACGCTATAATGCAGCTTGTAAGGGTGTTCTGAAAGATCACACATTACTGTCTTTTTTGAAGACATACAAACAATGTCAGCCACCCAAAAGGTACCAACATTTATTTTATGAAGTCCTTTTTACATCAGCAGTTGTCACAACATACTTTTACAGACACGCAGCCTAGAACCCCAAATGAGCAAGCAACAATGTGGAAATAACTATGCTTCCCAGGAAGAAACCTAGAGAGGATCCAGACTCAGTGGGGGGCCTTTCCTCTTCTGGCTGTTAAAAAATGCATGTCAAATTAAGGCCAAATTGTTTATCGATACACATTAGGGTCCTGTGAGTAGTCTTGAGGCATGATTCGAGGGTTCAGATCCTCTTGTGGGCTGTGTCCAGTCAGATCCAGATTGGCTGCACAGACAGGTATACAAGAATACCATAAGGACAGCCAGGTGAGACCAGAAGTCAGAAAAGGTATGTTGGAAACCATACAACTGCCATTTATTATACAAAATGTATATTTTATGTACCAAAAGAAATAGGGCATCCAGATTTTGGGGTTTTCTTTTTGAAAGAACAATATTTTTTCATGCAAATGATCGTTATTTCACAAAGTTGTGTCAAACACATTAATCTGCAGACCCTTTGTCTCTAGTTGGCGCAGCACTCGCGCCAGCTATACCCTGTTCTCTCTGAATGAAAGAGCTGACTGACGAGCCAGACCGTCAAATAAGTATTTCAAACTATTTAGGAACATAGACAAATTATAGAATATCATGTGTGGGGTTACCACAGAGGCCGCCAGTCACAATTCACTTGCCTGTCAGCACGAACGCATGTTTTCTAGTGAAAAGATTTTATTTTATTTTTAATCTAACAGGCAAGCTTAACAGGGGATACCACGCTGGCCTACTCTCTCACATCACTTGCCTGCCAGCCCTAATACATGTTTTAACAAAAAGTACAATATAGATTATAATAGACTGTCAGGCAAGCTTGAGAGGGTTTACCACAAAGGTCCTGTCCCATACCACATGCCTAACACATGTTTTAGAAACATGGACTATGCTTAGTTGTAGACCTAACTAAAGAGATGAGTCTTTAGCAATTGCTTAAAGAATCTTACACACTGAGCCTCTAACATGAATTGGTAGGTAAATGGTAATGGGGCTCTATAAGAGAAAGCCCTACCACCAGCTGTTTGTTTTAAATGGCTTGCATCTTTCAACCTTAGTGCAGGTGTAGTTACTGTATTTTTATTGTCCACGGCACAATATCCTTTTCTAGGATATTGTAATTCAGGTCATTAAACATGGGACAAACATTTTACACTTTTACTAACTGTGTATTTAAGCACTAAGGCCCAAGTGGGTGTGGTAGGGGCGTCAGATGACTCAGCATTTAGGAGACAGAAGTTTGCCCACTGTGCCAAGTGTATTTTTGTCCGTTTTATTGAATATGCAATCAATTACAAAAATACCTTATTTGCACAATTAAGGTACTTTTTAGGTAAGGCTAAACTAGTGCCTAAGATTAGTAGAAAAATGTGGAATTGTTTTACATTATTTATAAATGACTTCCACTTCTGCAGGTTCTCTAGATCAACAAAGTTCCTCAGTCCAAATCACAGATTTAGAGGGTTTTACTAATCACCCCAAACAAACCAAAATAAGCTAAAAGAACCCCAAAATACTCTAAACTACCCAAAACAACAGAACCAAAAAATACACCAAACAACCCTAAACAACCCCAAACTACCCAAAACAACAAAGAATAACACAAAACAACACAGAATTACCCAGAAGAACCCAAAATAAAACAAAAGAACCCAAATTTAAAAAAATACCAACAACATAAAAGAACACAAAAATACCCAAATATATCCAAAACACACAATTAATACTCAAAGGAACCCAAAAGAACACAAAAATACCAAAGAACACAAAAAGAAAGCTAAATGATGCAAAAGGACACAAAAAGACAGAAAATAAAACAGAAGAACACAAAATTACCCAAACATACCCAGCAGAACACAGTTCATACCCAAAACACCCCAAAAATATCCCAAATAACACAAACATACCCAAAGAACACAAAAACTGTATCAAAACATACCCAAAATAACATATTTTTGTGATTCTTTAGGCCATTTTGGGGTATTTTCTGTTCTTATATGCACTTCTTCTTCTGGGCATTTTTGTATTCTTTTGTATTCTTTTGGGTAACTGTTTTAGGTAGTTATTTTTGGTTGTTTTGAGTAGTTTGGGATATTTTGGTGATTAGTAGGACCCGATTTAGATGCTTTTAAAAAATTTAGAAATGTGATGGGTAAGAAATTATAAGAAATCATGTTAAAACTTGTTGAATGTACATACATTTTGGATTATGTATTAAACCACCCAGACACATACCGGTAAAAATGAAATGTATCCTTCTGAACTGTACTGCAGCACACAAATTGCTCAACAATGTCATTATAAAGATATTGTTAATTTCAAAACAGTTACAAAGTTCAGATAATGTGCTGTGAGAAAACAAATGTGAATTACTCACAGGGTAGTGAGTAGTGAATTCACAATAAAGTCTTTAATTACTGTTAAATAAAGAACACAATTCAGAGTAAAGATATTCTAATACACGCATCAATTATACAACTCTAGCAGCCCCACTCCTCCAACCGACACACACAGGGCTCAAATTGGCGATCCTCTGAACATAACCATTCAACTTTTACCCACAAAATGTCATTACCAGCACCAAACAAAAGCAGTGGACAAGGAAAAATAACAACTTCAAGTTCTCGGATTGAGTGACATAACCAATTGAAATGCTATCAGTGCATTCCAATAACTGAGTAGCCAGTTTGCACCGGCCACACTCACTCCCTTCTTATTCGCAGCAACCCCAGCAGCTGGGTGAAGCCCAACTGATTGATCCGGGTCACAGCACCAATATAATAGCCTTGCTCTGACCACACCACATGGGTATCAAACCAGCAATTTGAACATAAAAACTTTTTCCTATTATGTGTTGTTGTTTAAGGCCACAGAATGTGTGACATAGCAGATAGAATCCTAATTTTTTTTTATTTAACCTTTATTTAACCAGGTAAGTTGACTAAGAACAATTTCTTATTTACAGCAACGACCTGGGAGCAATTAGGGTAAAGTGTCTTGCCCAAGGACACAACAACATTTGGCTAAGTCGGGAATTGAACTGGCAACCTTGTGACTACAAGTCTGACTCCCTACACACTGAGCCATCTGCGCCTCATCATCACCTCTCACTAACAACTAGCCATTTCAAAACAGACACCCAACACAACAAGACATTAAACACATACAGCAACAAAGAAATTGCAAATGCTATAGGGCATTTTATTTTTATCTGTTCAGTTTTATGTTTATTTGTCAAATGTACAGAAAGCCACAGATAATAGAGATCAAGCATACTTAATAAAGTATGTACATGTGAAAAGTAATGCTATTGAAATCATTGAGAAACTGTTTCTTTATTTTCAAGCAATTATCAATGAAGGCACAGATGCAAAGAGCCCAATGGATGTATATATGAAGCATTACAAAAGGTTAACATTTCCACTTACATAGTGAATATTAGTGGCTGACAGCAAATGCCTATTGATTGAGATGGAACTAGGATGACATTCTGCTTATTTTCATAACCATTAAATATCTGTACTAAAAATAGTAGGCCTATAGTCCCTTTTTAAAAGGAAAACAGATTTATGATCAGAATGGACTATGGTTGTTTTTTATACTTCCTAGAAATGTTACTGGTATGAATGCAGGACAAATTAATGTATTACACAATACACTTGAAGGACTATGCATTTTTTAATAAACATGCTATAGAATGAATGATTCATGAGTCAATATACTATATTCAGTGTAGACTATAACGTTTTTAAATGTTACTATCATTTTAAATAATAACATTTCGTATGGGCGTGGCGGCCTACATAAAATGCATGTCTCCTTCCACAGCCTATTGTAAAGACATGCTGGATTAATCCCTTATGTATGTAGTACGCGTACATGACGCGTTTCCTATTTTCTGGTCACAGAAATGACCATGTTGCCATAATCTCTTCGGGTCGTTTACGATTCTCGAAACGAGGAGGGGCTTATCATGGAGGCAGGACACTGCTGCGTGCAGTGTGTGTGTGTTTGTGTGTGTGTATGTGTGTATATGGGGGAAGATAGCGCGTGCGTGCGTGCGTGTGTGTGTGTGGGGGTGGGTGGGTGTATGTATGTAGGCTACTAAGTCAGCTCTCGTGCTCAACGATTGACAGATTTCAGGTAGGATTTCACGTGTTTTTTATTTGTATTTCCAACGTGATTTTAACACTTAGTGTGATATGTAATAGCAGACCGAATACGCGGTGATTTGTCTTTTAGCCAACGTTTGATTTAAGCGCTTAATGCATATACATACTAATTAAACCGTACGTTCCGTTGTTTTGTTTTAGTTTCAGACTCAGATGTTATCAAATCGGGCAATTATTTAACGTGCAAACATTTATAACTGTATTTTGCATTAGTTAGTATTAATTCGTTATTGTCATGTGCGGATTGCACATAATTGAGCGGTGGTTGATTTCATTGCACCTGACATTTGAAACATGTTAACATGGAACCATCGTCAAATTATACCCTGTATTAGAATCTACATCAGCAGCTGTCCCCAAAGTGATTAATTCTGAATTGTTTCCTGAATCTTATCATGCTAATAAATATTCAGTCATGTGCTGTTGTTAGAATGATGTGCGAACTTGAGACGCATTGAACTGTTAACATTGATTTCGTTAAATGTAGATCACTGCAGGCTACATAGTAGGTTCTCCAGTCCAATCTGGCATCGCTGTTACATGTGCCGCCATATTTTACTGGTAGGTTATATAGCTACGAAACGTGATGTTTTTTAACTATAATAACTGATTTATTGAAATTAGACTACACCGTGGTAAAACATGCTGATGTTATTCAGGCCATCGGTGACACAAAATCTGTACATGTTTGGTGTTATAGTATATACTGTATACCTATACCATTTAGATTGCTGACTGAGCTTCCTACTCTCAACATAAGAGCATCAGTCTTATATCAAAATTAACTATTATATCAGCATTGTTATTATTTCACTATAGAGTTGCTAATATAATGGTAGGTCCGGAAAGATGCTATATAAATATTCAATATAACACAAACAGACCTCCAATCGCTCGTCTGTTGTATGTTATCTAAGTTTACATTCTACTCTATGTACACCATTTGATAGTCTGCCACTGTATGGCCTTTTTTCTGTCTTGGGATGTAAACATTCCTTCAATATTGAGCTAGAGCAAAAGTTTATCTTGATTGGATTACTCTACAATGGTAATACTAATGCAGTGCAGATATAGCAACTATTTACAGAAGAGTTTGTATATATTTCCTAAGCAATACTTTTCTGTTTGTTCAGACAAAATCAGTCTGTCAGATGCTGGAGATGTCTAAATTCTGCTACTCTTCCTGCAGTACTACAGAATATCTTAGCTTTATACACCAAATTGCCTAGCTAACAGTTGAATGTTTGCTTTGCTAAAATCTCTAATTCTAATTCTCGTTCAGACGCTTCACATTTTGTCATGTTGTTTGTGCTAATAAATCAATGAACAACTCCATTATAAATCCAGCTGAACATTGAGAAAACAGCCAGACTCAGCTCAGGATACTTCTAACTCAGGATGGTCAGTAAATGCCTGACACCTCAAATCTGGTCATATAGCATGGCTAATAATTACTTGAATATGACAGTTAACTCTAGTTGTCATTTTCTCCAACTGCACCCTAATCTAGCTGGAGTAATTAAACTTTAGCTCTTACATTAATTGCACATTCACTGCCTTTGCCTGATCAAAAATCACCCATTTAAAGTCCACTAAAATGAAAATGTCTCTGGATTGTGGAAAGCTATTAATGTCTCTTATAACAAGCACCAATTCATGCAAAATGTACCTCTCTGTGTAAATTATTCAATAGGATTAGTGTTTTTTGAGAATTACTTGTATTTGAAACTGTACTGTATATAGGACAATAATGTCACAGGAAAACTAATATTTACACATGGAAGAGCAGTGCACATGTTTAGACAGGAGTTCTAAGGACAAGTTTTTTTCAGATGCCTTGGTACTATTCACACAAGTATGTGGTATTATTTCACCACATTTAATACAAAAAACATAAAACTGTAATTACATCTGCTATCCATTGTACAAACACTATTTTAGAGTGACCTTCAGATACATTATGCTCAAACAAAGTACATGCAAAACATTTGATACATTTGTATTCTCTATTGTTAAAATACCTTTTACTGTCACTATGCTCATTGTTCCTAATTGATCATCGATGAAACATTTGCTTTATATACATGTATGTATAGTTGTTTGTTTTGCCTGATATTTTCAGATTCAACATTTCAGAATCAACACCGTAGGGCAAGGGTCCCCAAACGCTTCCATGAAGGGCCTTATGTCTTATGTATGTACAAGCCTGATGGAGTAGCTCATTAATTGGTTAGGATCTCCCCTCACCTGGCAGACTAGGTCCTAATTTGTCTCCCATTGAAGGGAAAGACCCTCCATGGAAGGGTTTCGGGACCCCTGCCCTAGGGCATGATGTTTTTATGTGACCTCAGTTGGATTCAAACCCACAACCTCAGTGTTGCTAGCTTAGTGCTCTAAGGAACAGAGCCAAAATGGACCACTGCAATGATTACAATATGTTCAATACAATATGGTAAAATACACTACATGATTACAATCCATAATTACATTGCTAATTGATTTCACATGATGGCAAACTCAATTGGTAACCATATAAAAGGGGGGTAGGAACACTAGCAATTCCTTTCAACATGAAGCAGAATATACAGATCAGCAGTGGAATCAGGGAGCTCATGGACAGGCTCAGAGAGGTGGGTAAGACCCCCGTCAGAGAGGAGGACAGGCTCAGAGAGGTGGGTAAGACCCCCGTCAGAGAGGAGGACAGGCTCAGAGAGGTGGGCAAGGCCCCCGTCAGAGAGGAGGACAGGCTCAGAGAGGTGTGCAAGGCCCCCGTCAGAGAAGAGGACAGGCTCAGAGAGGTGGGTAAGACCCCCGTCAGAGAGGAGGACAGGCTCAGAGAGATAGGCAAGACCCCCGTCAGAGAAGAGGACAGGCTCAGAGAGGTGCGTAAGACCCCCGTCAGAGAGGAGGACAGGCTCAGAGAGGTGGGTAAGACCCCCGTCAGAGAGGAGGACAGGCTCAAAGAGGTGCGTAAGACCCCCGTCAGAGAGGAGGACAGGCTCAGAGGGTGTTTGAGCTTGATGTTGCTGTGAAACATCACAAGTTTATCTTTGTTGATGAAGCAGGATTCAACCTGGCCAAAACCTGGCGCTGTGTGTGCAAGGTCATTGGCCAACGAGCAATAGTCCAAGTGCCTGGACGTGTGGGAAATATCGCCCGTTTGCTGCCATATTGGACGAAGGGGCGGTAGGACGTAGGCCCCTTCCTGGTCCTACGACGCTGCGCATCTCATTGAGTTACTCAGTATCATTGAGCCAGTGTGACGGTGTGAAGAACTCAGCTGTGTGGGACAATGTTAGGTTCCACCATGCAGAGGTGGTTCAGGAATGGTTTTGGGCCCATCCCCAATTTTTGACCCTATATCTGCCTTGCTACTCTCCTTTCCTTAACCCTAGTGTAGAAATATTTTCATCATGGAGGTGGAAGGTCTATGACCTGTTCCCATCAGCATGTCACCCTCCTTCAGGCCATGCATGAGGCATGTGATGACACTTCACTGCTGACCTATGTCAAGCTTGGATTCACCATTGAAGTGGACGAGAACTTATGGCCAAATGCAGAAGACCGAATTGCTGAAAATATGTGTAGTGTGTACTACAGTGAACATTTTATTACAGTAATCGCATTGCTTTCATTTCTGTGTTATACTATTTGTTACATTTGATTGGACAAAACCTATATGATGGGAGAAGATGATTAATTGATCACACTTTAGATTATAAGATGGAAATTATGGAAAAATGTTTTTGTTGATTGTGATGGTTAATGTACAGTTACATTTTGTGCAACAGATTTTTTTGCAAGTGAAAACAGTGAAAAGACCTGTGACAGATTACCTGTAGCACTACAGAGTAATTTGGAAACACATATTTATCATTGTTAGGTCTTGGAAAAAGTGATTTTTACAAAGACAACTGAAAGGTTTGTGCTATGTTATGTTTAGATGACTAACAAATGTAGTCATTGTATTTCACAAAAATCATAGTGGTTGAATCATTGATCTTGTGGTGACAGATGTTTACAAACCAAATGAAAGCAAAATCTGTTGTTTTGCATGCCAGACTTGATTGATTTACAAGTATAAGCCGTTGGGACTCTTGTACTTAGAGTTTTGAAACATTGCACCACAGTATTGATAATAATAATTTTTGTTTTCCCTGAACATGTGGAATCTGACGTAGAATCTGTAGATCTGAGAAAAAGTAGTCCAAATCATAGTAATGATAGTCGCACAGCCAAAAGTTTATTATAAAGAGTAAATAAATCGTTCTACATTTAATGTACTGTGCCAGTGAATAAATAGAAGACTAGTTACAGTGTATTACATAAGGCCTATGTTTTTATGTGATCTGTTCGATTGTGGTTTCCTCCCAGCTGTTGCAGTTGCTCCGTCACTAACAACATTGCTGCATGGAATTCCCCAGGATGTGTTTAGTCAGAGGGTTGGGACATAAGAGGATGGGTAGGGTTTTGAAAGTAATGGCTTTAGAGTCACGGGAGAGTCTGATTGTTGAAACATATTATTGCATGATGATTAGTGTGTGGGAGTTGAAAACGGCAACACACTGCGATATATTGTGCTGCAGTGATTTTGACCCTGTATTTGACTCTGTTTAAATATTTAAACTTAATACATCAATCAAATGTCTTACATTTCTAGTACATTGGCTGTATTAAGAATTTATTTTCAATCACTTCTATTTGTGGTAGTGAAAAGCTTTAGTGGAGATGAGTTGATTTATGTTGTCTGTGTGCTACAGATGTTTCTCATCTTATTTTGAGGCACTCATACCACGTCAATGTATTGTATATTAAGTGAACGTGTAATGGATTATTACAGATTGATAGTGGCGCTAGAATATTTAAAATGCTATACTCAGAAAACGCATCCAAATTGTACTGTGCAATACGTGATTTGATCACAAGGTTCAGTAGACATTATTGCATACAAACAGTCAGACCTTACTTTTTATATTATTGTAATCAAACAGACATCAGTTTTTAAAGAAACTCACAATAGTTGAGAGTACCAGTGATTTCACAAATTAACTTGTGTACTCCGTGCTCCAGAAAATAATACTGTTGTTTTCCACAAGCTTCTTCACATTATGCGTAGTATAGTGGTTAAGCCTTTCATGCAGAGGGTTCAAAACACCAGTGGGGATGTTTTTGTGGAGATAAAACAAACAAATTTCACATTTTAATGTTTCAGAAGTTACAATATTCGTTTTACAGCTTACACTGACAAAATGTGTTTGGCAATCTCTAAATTATTGAGTTCACTTCTTTGGCTTGGCATTAATGCCTTGATGGAAGCTTTTTGTATTTCTCTGTGGTATAATCTCCATTGAAGCCACTTGCAGACGAAGAGTAACGTTTATTTATATAAGAACCTGAAACTTCTCACACTTAAGATCATTGCAAACAACTTTAATAATAAAGTTTTGGTCAGCCGATAGAAAGCATATTACTATATATTTTCCTTTCAGCTGACTGAAAGATTATTAGAAAAACAATCCTGAATTCCAATACATCCCCGTTCACTTCTTAGGCAGTCATTCCTTGTTTGAAGCATCTTGTTTTGTTCTTCCGCATTTACATTGGTATTATTCCCATCAAAGTAGTCCTGTCTCCATTGATGTCACTTGCAGATGAAGAGTAATGTTTACATATTAGAGAATCTGAGCCAAGTCGATGCGTAGAGCGAGCACTGTTTCCGACTCCCTGTTCGAAAAATCAATTTAATATATATATATATATATAGATAGATAGATAGATAGTTCCCCGATGGGGAACGTATCAGATATTAAACTGATAAGAACATATGATTCAAAGTTTTATTATCCAATGCAACACAGTAGGGGTGTAACAGTACACAGAAGTCACGGTTCAGTTCATACCTCGGTTCAGACATCATGGTTCGGTACGAGTTCGGTACAATGGAGGGAAAAGCTAAACAAAAATGCAGAATGCAATTTTTTTATTGTGCATGTCTCAGGCTGTACATCTAGTGTCTTACAGTCTCTCCCCTGAGCTAGCACATCTGGGTGATTGCGTCTGATATCCATTAGCATGTTACATGTATTTCCACTCACATACCCAACAACTGCTGAACAACGCTGACACACAGTCCTAATTTTATCCACCACTCTATTGCCTGTACTACTGTAACCAATATACAATCTATGACTGTAACTGACTGGGAAACCAAAGTTTTCCCAAACTTGCAGTCTTAGATGTCGGCGGTTCCTCTAACTCTTGTGGGTCGCCAACACCCGCCATACTCGTACTTGGTGCTGCTCTATGACTCACTCACCGGACCGTCGACCTGACAAAAACTGCATATATAGGTGGAGCTCGACTACTTAGCTTCAGAGCTAAGGCGGGGCTACAGATTAGGTGTCCATAAACAACCCGCATATTCAACGGTAGTTCCACATTACATTAATTAATTTGCATGTGAGTTTAATCTATTTTTATACCACATATTCTCTGTGTAAATTCATGCACCGAACCGTGACGCCCATACTGTTTTGGTTCAATACGAACACATTTACCGTTCCATCCATCCATCCATCTTCATCCGCTTATCCGAGATCGGGTCGCGGGGGCAGCAGCTCCAGCAGGGGACCCCAAACGTCCTTTTCCCGAGCAACATTAACCAGCTCCGACTGGGGGATCCCGAGGCGTTCCCAGGCCAGGTTGGAGATATAATCGCGCCACCTAGTCCTGGGTCTTCCCCGAGGCCTCCTCCCAGCTGGACGTGCCTGAAACACCTCCTTAGGGAGGCGCCCAGGGGGCATCCTTACCAGATGCCCAAACCACCTCAACTGGCTCCTTTCGACGCAAAGGAGCAGCGGCTCTACTTTGAGATCCGCACGGATGACTGAGCTTCTCACCCTATCTCTAAGGGAGATGCCCGCCACCCTCCTGAGGAAACCCATTTCAGCCGCTTGTACCCTGGATCTCGTTCTTTCGGTCATGACCCAGCCTTCATGACCATAGGTGAGGGTAGGAACAAAAACTGCCCGGTAGATTGAGAGCTTTGCCTTCTGGCTCAGCTCTCTTTTCGTCAC